>CM071605.1:30296839-30315839 GCA_036365135.1 Miichthys miiuy | reverse complement strand
CCAAAGGGATCGGCTTTGCTCTTTCAGTTCAGAGTAGCTATACTGCTGCGACTTTGACATTTATACATAACCACCGTGACAGTTTTCACTGTTTCCGTCTTGAAGTGAAGAACTAGACTGACAAAATTCACTATTTTGGTATTCAGTGTTCATGTTCAGATGCTGAAATCTTGATATTCAGATGATAATTCATGCTTATACATTAAGAATGACAGACTAAATAAATACACACATCTATTACTGCTTGTCTGCCTTGGCCAGTACAGAAGAAACTGGGACTGGCGAGAGGGGACAAACCTGATGCTTCTTCACACACAGAACAGGAAGAGAGTCATGCTGCTCTTCAACTACAGGAAATAACCTCTGTTCTGATGACGCAGGTCTCCGGGAATGCTCAGCAAGTGCTGTAGATCTGAAGCATACTGTACTCTCTGTATCTGCAACGGCTGGGCTGTGCAAACCGTGCAACATGTTGCAGCACGGACACACACATTCAGATACTCAGTCATACATTTTATTTGAGAGCTTTTTGTGCTATACATTAAAAGTAAGTTAAAAACAACTACAGTATCTCACTGTCTTTCAGTCCTCAGCACCAGCTTACACACATGCACACAAACTAGATGAAAAGACGTAAATCTGTAAAGCTGCCACTAGACGATATGTCTGTGCAGAGATTTCCCCCCACAACACGTCCAGCGGTCTGCCTAATTAGAGCTGAGCGTATCTGTGGGCAAGGGAGTCTGTGTCTGCACATGGAAGAGGGATTTGGCCGAGAGCATCCATTCACTGGGCTGTCTGGTGGGGAAGACAATGGAGAGGAGTGCAGATTAGATGTCTTGTTCCAAACTGTGCGGAACGCTTTTCGCCAGCACAGAGGAAAGACAAGAATAATGCTGGTTGAATATCCCATAGAGATGGATTTATTGGGACTATTGGTATTAGAAAAATCCGGTTAGGGACTTAATCAAAACAGAGCAGCAGCCGGGAGAGACTCAGTAGGTCAGGCCAATCTGATTGCAGTCCTGACTGTCCTGTCCTTTACCTGTCCTCTCTGTCCTCAGAGTGGGTCCACTTCATTTATTTGTCTTTTGTTTAAAGCACTACCTGAAAGGACGTCTTCACAATCAGACCTCTAGGACAGTCCCTCTCCCAAATCTGAGAGCAGAAGACGTGAACATGGTCCTCAGGGTATCTCTAAACCTTAGCTTTGATGTACATCATAAATTCACAACCAGGAGTTTAAAAGACTGTGGAGATATTGAATTAGTTTGAAAAAAATACAAATTATCATTTTTAAGTAAGTAGGCAGAGAAGTTGAAACAGTTAGCTAAAAGGAATGACTAAATACTTAGCTCAAAGTTGCTATGTATCAATCGGGATACTTGTATTGCTACACTTCTATGTTCTGTGTGTACACTATGTACTTCCTGCTGTAGTACGCTAATTTTCAATTCGAGTATGGCTGCTGTGCATTTACTAGAAACTTTTTCTTTTTCTTTGCTGGATTGCAGCTGTTCAGAGCATTAACGATAATTAACATTGACTGCCAAAATATAAATATAAAACACATTTACAACAAGCAGCAGCTTACCCGGACACCATTTTCGCAATGCCGGTAGTCCTACCTACCTTCCGCTACATAACCAAAATGGTGACCAGTGTCCAGTATTCCACACTCAACAAGTGAACCATCCTACCAAAATGGCAAGTGTAAGTATGGAAGTACACAAATTGAGACAGAGCGTAAATAGTTAGCTAGAAGTAATGGATAAACAGTTGAAACAGTTAGCTAAAATAATGACTAAATAGTTTAAAAAGGTTAGCTAGAAGTAAAATGGTTAAAACAGCTAAAAGTAATGATTAATCTGTTAAAAGTAATGGATAAACAGCAGTTACCTGTATTGTAATGTATTAAACAGTTACAGTTAGTTGAAATAGTTAGCCATAAGTGATGAATAAACCAAAAGTAATGGTGCTCCTTTAAAGGTCCGGTGTGTAAGATTTATTGAGTATTTATTTGCAGGAATGGAATATTAATATTCATTAGCATGTTTCCACTACTGTATAATAACCTGAGTATATGAATCACTGTGTTTCCTTAAAATAAGCCCTTTATATCTACAGAGAGCAGGTCCTCTTCCATGGAGTCTGTTAGTTTGAACCACCATATTTGTACAGTAGCTCAGAGCAGACAAACTACAACTGATCTATATATGGCCTTTATGAATTTATATTAATTTGGCAGCCAGAGTTTATCTTACATACTTGGAAGGAGAGGGTGAGACATGGGAGAGTATTCATTTGGTTGCAATCTGCAACTTCACCGCTAGGTGCCACTGAATCCTACACACTGCACCTTTAAGTACCAAAACAACCTTAAAGCTGAGAGTATAAAAGCATGTCCACTTTTATATAATTAACAGTGTCACCCAACATTAAGTGTGAAATCATTTCACAACAAACACATTTCTAACATGAAGATCAGCATCAATTTGAATTCATCTGTATTGTTGGGGGACAGAAAGGCATATAGACAGATAATTTGACTTTTAGTGAGCCTGTATTATTATTTTAATCATCAAAATGTTTAAAGAAACTTTGCATCTGGATAAGAGTCAAAACTCAGCGACAAGGACAGGATTCATCTTTTCTAATGTAGTAGTTTGTGAGTAATTAGTGAAAAATGCTCAAAAACAACTTTCTTAATGATAAGAAATCCTTCATAAGTTACCGGATCCTCAACAAACACTTGATGTTCCACCAAATTTGATATCTACTTTTTAAGATTTGACAACTTTTTCAGATATTCTAACAGATAAACCAACCAAAAAATCCTGTGTAGTCTACTCACTTCAGTGAAATGAATCCACTTCTCTGAGAACATGGCAGCATTTTACATGAAACTTTTCTCATTCACCCACACAGAAAATACACATAAATGTGCGATCAAACACACACACATACACACACATACACACACAGCACTCACACTCATGAATACACAAAGCTATCACCTCCCACCCACCAGCCTGGAAAATATTAACCTTTTCATCTCATGTCACCTTTTCGTCTAACTTCTTCATGCATCACGCTCACATGCCTACAGACACACGCCACGCTGCACACATGCACATAACGAACTGGTACAAGTACACACAGATTCATGCATAACCAACAATACAAGACACACAAAGGCGGCTGCAGATATCTCAGAGGAACTTCAGAGAATTCAGGGAGTGGAGAGTCATTTGGTTAAAGAGGACCAAACTGCAGGAAATGAGAATCATTGACCCTCCCTTGTGACCGAATTTACAATCTGTGCCTGAAATCAGTTGGAGGAAGAAAGAAAACAGAGAAAGTTAGCAGGAGAAGGAAATGTTTGAGCGTCTATAAATAGAAGGCCTACGTTTGAAATGATTCCGAGAGGCATGCAGTCATTTATTATTCAGCTCATATTGCTCCATGTTTATCACAGAATAAGTAAAGAGATGCCTGTTTAGAAGCTGGATTTATTGTCTGACAACAGTAGATTTAACACAAGTGATAGGCCTCAGTGTGTGTTTAAGAAAGACATACAGTACAAAGGTTAAAGTAAAGCAAAATTTTGCTTTAAATAATACAAACTTACACACTTAAAACTAGTCGATCAAGTACTGCACAAATCAGTTCAGCTCCTCAAATGCAACACCAAGATCAGCACCTATATGCCATTTGCTTTGTGCCCTGACTGTCCTCAGACAAAGGATTTAAAAAAAAAAAAAAAAAGCCCCTCAAACACTCTCTGAACCTTTATTTGAGATTTTTAGCACAACCAACAGTGATGATGGGAGGCTGCGTTTGAGTGCGAAGCATTAACTAAAACAAACTGTATATTGTGAGCATGGAGAGAAGAAGGAGGCTTTTGCATTGAAGAGGTGCACGGGGGCCTCATTCATAATTCAGAGGCGTCGCAGCAGCGATATGAGAGAGGAGGACGCATCTGTCTGCATTACACCAGCGTTGCCTCTGCGTTGCATCACCCTCCCGGGTGGTTCGTTTTCGAGAGTTTAATACGCTCCCTATCAGTTGCGCTCTGTGCTGTGGCTAATTTCAGCCTCAGATAAGAGCCTTTATTTGTCACCCAGCTCCTTCGCCCTGTCACACAGCCTAGAAGTGCCTCCTCTGTTTGAAATCTTTGAAGGAGTGCTGACTGGATGAGCTGCTGTTTGTCTATACGTTACTGCATGACTGTTCACTGTGTGCAGCATCACAAGTAAGGATATTATGAACCCTCAGTGCTAACTCGAAACCCATCCCCCCCCACACACACACACGTATAGCTGTCTCCCCACACAAAGAGAGGCGCATGTGCCTTATTACACACACACACACACACACACAGCTGGCTGCTGGTCTGTCTGACCTAGTTTATTTCTGTAGGCTGCTCTAATGGAGGGAGCGAGCGTGGTGTATTAGCTGACTGCATCTGATTTGCATTTCTGCCCTGTCACTGGCAGATGGCACCAGAGGTCAAGAGACAGAGAACTTTTTTTTGGAGGCCCTCAAACACACAACACATCCTGCACGTACACACACACACACACACACACACACACACACACACAAGCATGCAGGGGAGCTTATCACGCATAAATACTTAAAATGATCAGTAAAGCTGACTTAATGCATACTGAATGTGCTTTACATCAATTAGAAATAAGCATTTTGTATGCAATAGAGGCGTGCAGGTGTGTGCACCGTGTAGTGCATGCATGCAGGCGGGTGGTGCTCTGAACTGTAGAGGTTTACACCCTGTGCTTTTGCACTTGCGCTCCAGTGTTTAATAGGAAGGAAGTGATGAATCACATTCACTTATTCGTGGTAGTGGTAAGTGATCAAGCACAGACAGGTCCTCTCCTCTCTCTCTCTCTCTCTGTCTAGAAATCACAGAGGAAGTGAACAGACATGAAACCTCAGCACTTTGTCATTTTTGTATCTGATGGAAGTCATGGTTGAAATCATTCAGAAGTAACGTGAATCGTTACTGTGACACACACAAAGGTGCGTTCGTGTCTCTGCCACTGCATACCAGACATGACACTCTGTATGTTCTGCTTTTTTTCTTTTTTAAAAATCTGATCAAATCTCTGCTCTGTGTGTTGCAGAAGAAACACACAGCGGCTATACGGTGTGTCCTCTGGTCCTGATTTATCTTGTGACTTGCTGCTGCTGGAGCTCACACAGAAACATCATCTCACCCTGCTGGTAGCGGCAATGTCACAGGTAGTGTGTGTGTGTCCTCCATGTATGTGATTGCACTGACATTTATTTAAATAGGTCAGTGTGTGTGTGTTTTTTTTAACATCTCGACCACAGGAATTGATATGAGGTTTTCATGTCATGTGTGAGATGTCAAAAAATGTAATTTTGCACTTTTAACACACACAGTAGCTATCAAAGTGCGCACGCACACACACACTGTCTTTGCATGCACACACACAAGCCATCAGTCTTTATTTGGAGACAGGAAACATCGGGGTGTGTTCTTACTCTCTTTACCTCCTTCCTCTCTCTCTCTTACATATATACACACACACACACACACACACCGTTATTGAAGGGTGTGGGGACATTTTCCATGCGGTTTGGGTGGTTAAGCTTTGCAATTGTAAAGTGTGAAAAAAAAAGCAGCCAGATCTGCTCTACGTAAAGACACAAAATGGCTAAAGTGGAGTGTGTGTGTGTGTGTGTGGGGGCAATTAGTTGAATTGAAAACTGGCAAAAATAAAGGCACAAGGCTTTATCACGCCAGAGAATGACTTTTTCATACAGCTCTGGTGAGTCGAAGAGAATGACTGAGATATGATGACATTGTTATAATTGTATTCTCCTAGTTCGAATCGAGGCTAAGTTCAAACAGAATGCTACTTGTGCTTGAAATGTCCCCCTTTCCTTCTTTTGTCTTTTGCTTTCTCAATTTTCTTTGACACGGCCATCTCCTCCTCTGACTCATCCTTCAGGTCTCAAGTGTATTGTGGCAAACCGCTGTAGAATTCGCTCTTCTTTCATATCCTTCTTCTCTACCCCGTATCTCGCTTTCTCCCTCTTTTCCATTTCCGTTTGCTCTGCGTCTGTCTCTCTTTTAGCAAAGGTTAAGCTCCAGCTCAATGTAGATAGATGTAAATAATGCATATCTCCAATTAAATATAAATGAGCCAGCTTTTTTTTTTCTTCTTCTTTATTTCTCAAAGAAAATATTGTAAATTATACAGAGTGTGTCCATCTTGTGAGCTGAAATAGTTCAATATTTGGACAGATATGCAGGAAATGCCAAGAAGGAGGTTTAATTGAGCACTGCCTGCAATCAATATGGCATTCTGAGGTTTTTATAAGTGATAGAGAAGACTAGTCATTAACTTGCAGGGAGCTAATTGTGTGGTTGGTGCTCCAGTTTAAAAGAGAGTGTACAAAAATCTGTGTGTGTGTGAGCTCTTTTAATACAGGTGATAAAGGCCTCCAAGGTCAGCAGCAGAGGAGTTTGGCATCTGTTGAACTGCTCTCTGTGATCCTGATGAAAACCTGAAGATGATGCACTTGTGTCTCTTCACAGCATTGTCGTCCTCACTTTATGGGTGGTCTTTGTGACAGTCTCAGGGATGGACTCATTGTGTGCTGTCTCTTTCCACCAGCAATTGTGTCATTTCATTTTTTTAATTTTTACCTCAAAACCTGTTAGCTACGCAACAGTTTGGGCTTTTCATGTCTTGCCTAATAGCCTGAAATGGATGCAAGTGGAACCGACATAAGCCTGTGTGTTTATCTGTTATTGTCTGAGGGTTGTGGGCATGTGCTATGGGTGTCCTCTGTGTGTGTCTGTGTGTCCTCATGTATGTGTTTTTGGATGCTGTGGGTGGGTACAGTCAATGTGCATGCCATGGATGAGGATAATATGTGTGTGCATGTGTGTGTTCTCATTTGACGGCGGCTTGCTATCAGTGTTTGTTTGGGGTTAAAAGCCCCTGTCTCTGAGGGTGTTAGCGGGGGTCATCTAAACCGGATCTGCAGCAGAATCGCTTGAGAGGCAGAATCATAATCTGTAGCTGGCTTTGAGCTCCCAGATTAAAATGATGATGTTTTAAACCTTTCTCACGGCCGCAATATGCCTTTGCTTCCCTCCCTGCTACTCAGTATGTGTGTGACAAGAGATCCACGCAGCCGGGTTCAAGAAAAGGACACCTTCCTCGCTATTTATGAAATGGGGAGCTTTAGCACATTATCTGAGTCGGCGCACGCATGTTCTATTCATCTATTAATTTGCCATCAGTGTGGTGTAGCTATAGCGTATCTTCTCCAGTGTTTGAGGGGAAACAGCTGCTAATCCTAATCCCCCCGTCTCCCCCCACGGGATTCTGTCAAATCACAGGCCCTTTAAAAAGCTCTGGCTGGCTGCTTCCAGGGCTGGTTGAGTGGCTGGCTGACTGGCAGGCTCTAAATGAGAGGATGGACCACGCTTACCCACTCCTGTGACTGACATCCACTAGGCCTCCAGAAAGTATGTCACTTGTTTGTACAAGTATGTACATACACACACCACAAATTTCTATTGCATGCTGCTTCTCCAGAGGAATCATCCAATACGGAGAAAACAGCTTTACCTAGGAACGTTTGCAGACAAAAGGGAAGGTTTAAATAAATGCATACCATACTGTGAATAGATGTGCAAACTACTGTGTGAGCAGCCGTAGCTCAGGCTTAAAGGAATAGTTTGACATTTTGGAAAATATGCTTGTTAGCTAAGCTTAGCATAAAGTCTTGTGGCAGTATCATCATATATAACCAAGCGGCAACCTCGGTGGCTGTGAAGCCAATGTGGAAGTGCCAAAAACTGCAGTTCCTTGAACAGCCACTTGAGGCTGGCTACAGAACAAGTCAGTCCCCATGTTAAAATATCCAACTTCACAGCAGAAATAAACATGTTTACAGCCTGGTACAAAAAGCAGTATTGGTCTCTATAGCTAATTTCCCCATTCATGATAACTGTACTGAGGCTGAATTTTTATAGAACTCACCTGTTCATATTATATTAAGGCTCTAAAATTATGCAGAATTAACAGTATGGCTGCTTTGATTGACAGGTAGGTGCCATTACAGATGGCTTGTTTGAGCACCCAGGCTTCATTTGGCCAGCCTCAGATCTGTCGATGATCAACATCTTTGTCGATTTTTGGACTACAAACATGGCAGCGGACAGAGTCACAGATTTTGAGTTTCAAAATGGCTCTTCCATTCTTTATACTGTCAATGGTCGCAAGTAAGTGAATAAAAGTATTTCTCAGAACTACTCCTTGTGTTCTTGAGCACTCAAACTGCTCCTGGTGTGTGTGCGATGAGGGAAAACTTGAATCTTATGCATGCAAACTAAACAGAGAGCATATGGCCAGAATGAAACAACCAACATTAGAGAAAAAAAAAAAAGGCTGTCAGGTCTGCTGTAATTTCTCTTATTTTGCATCATATCTGTGTAAACTGAAGGCCTTATCGTATATGGCAGCCATCACTGTTACACTCTTTACAGCAAGACTATGTAACTTTGGAGAAAATAATTAACACATTCTTCCTCTTACAAATGAAAAGTTGAACTCATAAGCAATAAAACCTCAATTGCTCAACTCAGTACACTCAGGGTGTTGCTGCAGCAGCCTTACTTGGTCTGGTGTCAGTTGTGGTTGAAGGCTCAGGATAAGCCTAGAAAGTGAGTGCTGACTTTGTAAAATGTAATACTTTTCTACTTGTACTACCAATAAACTACAGTTCTTACAATCTAGTTAATAAAATATTAAAATTAACCATCATCTTATAAGTGTAATGTTACATGAATCAGGTTTAAAGCCGATTGTAGAGCATTTGTAACCAAATCTGCCAAAAAAAGCATGATTTCATCCCAGTGCCATTATATGTTAATATTAGCACTACTTCTCTAGTCAGGATGTGATGTAAATTTGGCATTTATGTTTGTTTTATTTGAGGAGTGTTACAGTCTCCTGGGTGCTCGACACAGATGTGATTTTCGCCTCTTTGTGGACATCAAACACTTCATGTACATATGATTTCATATGATTTAATCACTACATCTGTCTCCAGCTTTCAAGCATAAAAACATTTTTGCAATATTTGGACTTTTGCAAAACCTTCGACTTGTAGTCTCATGTTAAAAATGATAGTTTGGGTATTTTGAAATGGGGTTGTATCAGGTACTCATCCATAGTTAATGTATTACCCACAGTAGACAGTGGTCAGCAAGCCCCCAGGTTGGATAAGCAGACAGAGACAGAGACAAAGAAGCATAACTATGCATTGGTGTGGATAGGGTTAGCAGAAAAAAACTTATTTTAGCCACACAAAGAAGGTTCACCTCAAAAATACAGTTTCAGTAGAAGTGTATGCTATATTAAGAATATTTTCACCACTTTACCTTGATGTCAGACAGCCTATTTATTTGGTACTAACTGTAAAACGTCTGTATCCCTGCACATGACTGTGCCATGCACTGTATTACGCTCCTCATCAACCAATACCAACTATCCCTTTAAACCACTGGAGGACCAAAACTGCACTGCCAAATGTTGCAGACTGGTCTCTGGACTATCCACAAGCTCTCAACAGTATGCACCCTTTTTTTTTTTTTTTTTTTGATGCATCTCATGAACTGTAGAAACCCTGAAGCAATTCCTCTTCTTTGAAACTCTGAAAGTCTGCAGTACCATTTCTAACTTTCACTCTCCGACACACACAGCAACACTAATATCGGCCTTGTCCATCAGCCGTTCTCACATCAGTCATTTCAGATAATGACTCTCAGCTGGGAGAGACAGAGAGTGGAGGGACGCTGAGGCTGAGCAAAGAGTATCAGCCGACACGCTCACATCTTCCTTCCCTTGTTCTTGGTATGTAAGGATGAGACGGGGATGAGGAGTGCGTGCGTAACTATCAGTCATCAGCGTGAGGATTAGGGACTGTCATCAGCAGCCATATGCCTCATATTACCCTCATGATGACACTAGATGAAGAGAGGGAAGAGAGCGAGGAAGAGGAGGAGGCTTGGGGAGGGGGGGAAGGATTACGCCCGCTCTAAGATTTCAGGGTAAAAGTCAGGTAGAGAACAGAGCTTGTCAAAACCTGACAAATGCACAGTTTGGTGTGTGAATGTACATTTTCATATTCACACAAATTCATGGAGATATACATAAAAGCCCTGCAGCAGCAGCAGCAGCAGCAGCAGCAGCAGCAGCAGCAGCAGCAGCAGCAGCAGCAACATAAAACGTGTAGAAAATGTGTGTGTGCATGTGTGTGTCTGTATAAGCTGTATGTATATAGAACCCTATGGTGAAGATGATATGCTTGCATGCATGTTTTCTGCCTCTGGGTATGCATGTTGGCTATTATTCACTACAATGGACACATGTGCTCTTCATTGATCACATAGAGGGAATAAGTACTTCTGTGTGTGTGTGTGTGTGTGTGTGTGTGTGTGTGTGTGTGTGTGTGTGTGTGTGTGTGTGTGTGTGTGTGTGAGGAAGGGGAGGGGTCAGTGGTGACAGTAATACAGTAAGTGTTTCCATGTGCTTTTCTTATTCATGAAGACACATAAACACACAGACTGACATGCATGCTGGCATATCCATGTCAACAAAAACTCTCAGACACACACACACACACACTCAGAGAAAAAGAGAGCCTGTGTGACTCATTAGGTGACTCAGGTCTTGACAGTAAAAATAACATCTGAAAACATTTACCGTATATTCATTAACAGTTGGTCCAAGTCATGACGAGAAGCACTTTAATGGATTTCCATCAGATGCACCTTGCCAGCTAAAACTAAACTCAGTGGCTGCTTCGTACTCGTGCTACGTGTTTCCAAACGTCTCCCTTCTTCTTCCCAATTCCACTTCCTCATTCAACATAGTTCCTGTGTGTGATCGCCGCTCTATTTCAGTGCATTCACACACACACACACACAAAGAAACCACGCAGAGGATTTGCTGAAAGCTGGGCCAAGTTCACTGCAGAGAAAGGATAGAGGAGTTATAATATTCAACGCCTCATGTGTTTTTATAAAGGTTTTTACTGTTTGGATGTCAGATTATGATTGTTTTGATGTGATTTAGAATGAGCGTTAGGTGTTTGTGACATTTGACCTGAAAGATTAATCAAGATTGTTGCATAAAAACATAAAAAAAATATGTTTAACAACATGCAGTTATTGTTTTAATCTCCTTCAAAGAAAAGCTGGATGTGATTTAAGCTTTACTGTTTTGGATTAATTAAAAAAATCTGCATCTCTGCTTGCGTGATAATTGTAACTTATGTTGGATTCATCTCATTCATAGTCATTTTTGTTGAATGAATATAATGTGTTGCGTGTTCCCATATTAGCATCATTACACTGGCATGCTGATTGAGAGTGTTTGCTAGTTTTCCTCATCAGCCGCCGCAGCAGACCACCATGAAAGAGGGGAGGAGAGGCAGAGAGGCACTTAGCATGTAAAAAGACCATATGTGTGAGCATGAGTGTGGGCACAGAGAAATGATACGCCTGTGG
This sequence comes from Miichthys miiuy, assembly GCA_036365135.1. Lineage (NCBI taxonomy): Eukaryota > Metazoa > Chordata > Actinopteri > Sciaenidae > Miichthys > Miichthys miiuy. Next base: position 30,304,255 of record CM071605.1, on the reverse strand, counting down.
TCGTGCCCGAGCTTATGTGAGTCTGTGGGAGGCGAAAGAGTATGACTTTGTTCATACTGTAGTATATTTGTGTGCGAGCGCGATGGTCTACACGTGTGGGTGTGTGCACTTTTTCCACAGGCTGTCACTCGTGTTGCTGCTGAGTCTTTAGTAACTTACACTGCCTGTGTAAGAGTGTGTGTTTCTGTGTGTGTGTGTGTGTGTGTGTGTGTGTGTGTGTGTGTTTAAGCTTTTGTTTAATTTCTACTTCCTGTTTTATTCCTGGCCTAATCCAAACGCAACACAGCTGTGCAGTCAGCCAGAGAAAGAGGGTTTGGGGGATGGGTTGCCAGGTCCTGGTGAGTGCAGCCATGCTCTACAACTGCTACCAACAGATGGAAGGGAAATGGGGTTACCAGCTTGGGCTTATCTTCTCTTTGTAGGCCAGACTGACCCCCACCCACCCATCTCCACCCCCTCATTTGGTCACAACACTATGATTAAATCTCTATATTTTGGAGTTAGATTTTTGTTTCTTCTTACAGTAGTTTGATGCTTCGACTATGGAAGATCATTACTGTCAGGAAAAACAAGAAAACACATGCATGAGGTCGACATTATTCCTTTGTCATAATTTTATATAACTTTGAATGGTACAGTGGAATAAATCTGCACGTCTTTGTTAAAGTACATTTACTGGTCTCACTTTAGATACTTGCGTTAGTACACTATGTAGTACACTGCGTACTTCCTGGTGTACTTACTGTGTACTCGAGTATGGCCATTGTGCTGTTGTGCATCAGAAATGACAATCGCAAAATCGTACTGCTTAGCTAAATTGCAACCCAGCGGAGCATTAGTGCTGCAAAATATAGTCATGAAACATTTGTACAACCTACATTTGCAGATTTTGGTATTCACCATATCGCTTTGGCTCCAGCAGCTTCCTCGGCTGTAATGTCACAATGTCGGTAGCCTGTCCTGGTCTTTTACATAGCCAAAATCTCGTCCATTGAGGGCGAAGTGTCTGGTGTTCCACACTCAAATTTTTGAGTGTTATGAGTCAACCATCTGGGTACTTAATGACACTTCAATTCACTTATGTACGCAAAATAGCAAGTGTAAGCATGGAAGTACGACTGACTACCAGGCAGTCCTACCTCCGCCGCCTACTGGTTAATCTAAAGAACGGCAAAGATGTGGATCACTGGTGGACCTGAGGAGGGCTGAATGACACCTGGGTGCTCAAACAAGCCACCTGCCAATCAAAGTGGCTATACTGTTAATGATGCATAACTTTAAGCCTTAATATAATTTGAACAGGTGAGTTAAAAAAAAAGACTTCACCCTCAGTACAGTTGTCATGAATTAGCTATAGAGACCAAAACTGTTCTTTGTACCAGGCTGTAAACATGTTTATTTCTGCTGTGAAGTTGGACATTTTAACATGGGGACTTATGGAGACTGACTTGTTCTGTAGCCAGCCTCAAGTGGCTGTTCAAGGAACTGCAGTTTTTGGCACTTTGTCACAATAGCTCCTGGAGTTTCTCTATTTTCTCTCTACTGTTCTGTTTATTCCCCCTGACATTTTATTCTCCATTGTACATCATTTCATTCGGTTATTGAAGAGGGGAAATAAAAAGCTTGCCTGCTAGCAGGTCAAAGACTTCATACAAAGACTCTTCTTCACTACTGTCTGCAAACCAAACATTTTTTTTTATTACCCAGCAATAAAACACCCAATCTTCTTTTGTGATGCAGGTTTTAAGAGTGACTGGTGCAACAGAGCTAATGCGCTAGCTTTTGGACTGTGGAGCTCTCCATCTCCAAAATGATCAACCCAGCGTTAACGTCTTGTTACTGGTCAACGACACAAATTCACAGGTCTAATTTTGAGCACTTTAACTTAACGTGCCTCAAGCTCAAAGGCCTTTAGTCTCTAATGACTTTGAATTTCTATGCGATTGTTTAATCATGTTAGCCTAGCACTTAAATGTACAAGCAGACATGAATATTTACATTTATGTGGTTTATTTTTCATCTGTTGGGAATAGCCTTTCATAATGGGTCAGGCTTAGTGGGAGAAGTGGAACAACATATTTTAAATGCAACACAAATATAGTTTCATATCCTATTGCTTGGTCTCCTTTCATGTCTTACTCTACTACTAAAGGAAAACATTTGGCTGGATGTGTATCTGACCCACATAATGGAGGGAAATTCAGATAATATTCCTCCATATCACCAGTTTCTCCCATTTGTCTCATCTCAAGAGAGGTGTTGATGCAGAAAAATCAAACAACCAAACATGTTTTAAAGGAGCCAGTGCTGGAGACATACAAATGAAGCTGTTATTTTGATTAGATTAATATTTCAGATGCTACTTCTGCTGCTGTGTGTCGGTGTTTGTGTACGTGATGAGGGCAATCAAAAGCAAAAGATGTGGAATCTTGAGGCCGACTGAAGTCAGCCCCTCTTCGCTCTTTTCAGTCTCGCCTGCCTGTGGAGAGCTGAGGCATCTCTCTCTCTCTCTCTCTCTCACTCAACCCAGCACATTCACATTCATTATTAATCTACCAGAGTCTCTCCCTCCTTCTCAGCTCAGCCAATTACAGCCAAGCCCCTGCGACTGCTGCCTGTCTCATTTGACGCTGCACTGGTTGGCTTTGATGTCTCTATCAACACGAAAGAACCGGGGACTGAGTCTTAATAGAGCAGAAGGGGATTATGTGACTGCCTGCCTCTGGGGTGGAACACATTTTATATATATATATATATATATATATATATATATATATATATATATATATGTATATATACTTTTTTAATTTATACTTTATTTTATTATCAGGAGACTTTGGGCCATGTTTTTAGCCAGGGTCTTGCCACTCTCTGCTCTCCTATCACAGAGACATGGTTGCTAATCCTGTTACCCTTTCATTTCAGGAGTCACACAAGCCTGCAAGCAGAGCAGGCTCGTCTACCCGAGGGCCTTGTGCTCCTCCCTCCTGGGCTGGTAGCCTTTCCTTCCTCTGCTCATTTCATGTGGAGAACGCCTTGATTAAGCAGCAGCAAACACTCTGCATGCAACACTGATGGTTCGGTATGAGGTCAGGCTGCTTTTTTGGCTCACAAATGAGGTAATTTTTTTTTTCAGAGTTCAAAGGTCACTTTGCTTTGAAATCAATTGAGGAAATGGACTGTTACTTGGCAGAATTCTCCATCTGATCTATTTAGAAAACCATAAAAGCAAAAGCTCCTTTGTGTGAACTTCAATTACCAGTCAAGTTTGAATGAAAGCAAACTGTTGCTGTTCAGATTTATACGCTTCTTTCCTCATTGATAGACCTGCCATTAATGCAGATGCTCAGCCCCCCGTCAGTTATTTGTTTGAAGTGGGCTCTTCGCCCTCAGTTGAACTTTTAATAATAATAATCCTTCCATCACTTCCCTACCTCAGGTCCCACTCGCTATTTGCAGCCCTGACCTTTAAAGCAGGAAGTTACTGTTAACACGGCTCCAGCACCAGCAGCTGCAACGGCGACAACCTGCTTTACAGCATTTTTCTCATCAAGCACAGCGCTTGTGCACATTTTCCTCCTCCCCCAACCCCCACCCGCCTACCTCACCTCACCTCACCTCGATTTGCTGCACATGCTCAAGTTTAAATTACGGGTGCCGCTTCTCTAAAATTATGACTTCATTGGACAGCGATGGCACAGAGTTAAAGGCAGCGCTGGTGCACAAAAATCCCATTTTCATTTCTGCATGATTTTCATGAACCGCGAACAGCGACGGGAGAATATTACATAAACCTCTGATGTAATTTTCTGAGCATGACTCAAAGCACAGGGGAACCCCCACGCAGAAGACACATCTCAAAGCTGGTTTCTTTAAGAAAAGACAACATTGCATACATTTATTAGGGATGGACGCCAATTCCAATACATGCAAATCACCATTGTCCTTTAAAATGTAGTGTTGACATTATTGCAAACACTTGTCTCCCTGCTGTTTTGTGTATTATATTTTTATTATCTTAGGATAAAAAAAAAAACATTAACAATTACATGGGATGCCTTGTTCTGCATAATTTAAACGTATACACAGTGGGAACAGGAATGGCAATGCTTTAGACATCATCACAGCCTCTTCATAACCCCGCCCACCCCCAACCCACTGCCCGCATGCAGTTTGCACTGCACAAAGACCAAAAGTCACGTGAGACAGCCTGCAAAGAGCACAAGAAGCATTCACAGTAAAGGAGGATAGGAAGGGAGGATAGGATGGAGGGGAGGGAGAGTAAAAGATGAGAGGAGAAGGAGGGGGGAGGAGGAGGAGAAGAGAGGGAGTGAAACAAAGTGACTGCAGCACTGGCCTTGGTTTAGACAGGAGAAGGAGCAGCATAGTCCTAGTATATCATTCTAACTTCTCCCACACTTCAACTCCCGTCTCCTGATTGTGGTACTCTTTCCATTGTCTTTGACACAAAAAGTTTGTTTATATATGCATGTATATATGTATATACATATACGTGTGTGTATATATATATATATATATATATATATATATAAATACATTTTATAGCTACAGCACCTTTTCCCATGGGGCAACAGTGTCAATACCTCGCACATGGTACATGGCCGTGCCAAAGAAAAAAGAAAAAAAAAAAAAAAAAAAAAAAAAAAAACAATATATTGGTCAGGATATTTATCTTTTTTTCCCTAAAATTGGCATTTGACATGATGATATTCTATTGCCGTCTGGGGGAGGGAAGGGACAAAAGGTTCTTCTTTTGAGTTTATATTCAAGTTTTCTCCTTTTTTTTTTTTCTGGTGTATAATTTCTTCTTTTCCTGTTTAAAAAGAGTTCACACTTTTGTGATTTGCGTGTGCTGCTCTTCATCAAAAGGTTCATTTTCTGGATCAGAGTCAGTGGTATCTGAATATCGATAATGGTCTGGCTCATTGTCGCTAACGTCCGGGGTGACGGATGTCGAAGTGCTTGCCTCAGAATTCGAAGGCTCCTCCACGGTTTTCGTAAAATACAACTTCACCTGGAAATGCAAATTAAGACCAACTTCAGCCTGGGGCGATTTAAAAAAAATCATCACCATAAAAACACTTTCAATAACATTTATCCAAGCTAATATCTAAATCAAATCCTTACCTTGAAGTTTGGCGAGAAGTAGCGGTTAGCTTTGTCTTTGTTGGCCTTGTCCAAGTCGTTCTTAGTGAGCGTCAGGATGAGGTAGTCCCTGTCCCGGTCGCTTTCCCTGCTTCCCTGCAATCGGCGCTCGCTGGCCCTGGCCCGCCGGTACCCCTGCTGGCTGTCTGCATTGTTCACCGCCCCATTCTCCATCTTGTCCCCGCTCTCCTCTGGTCCAGGGATGAAGAAGGTGTTCACCCAGAAGTGGAACATTTTGTCCTGGAGGGCAGAGGTGACGAGACGGGAGACGTCATGAGAAAATGGGCGACATGAAGTATTCAGAGGAACTTTCTGGGTTTCTGTTTTTTTTTTTCTTATTTTCAACAAATCTCATTAAAAAACATAAAACCAACAATGTGTTAGTCTGTCTCAATACTCTCCGACGTCTCTACTCAGCCTCAAGACCATTTGTTTCTCCAGAAGATGTAAATCTTTAAAATTTACACACAAAAGTAGTTTAATTTTTTTTTTTTTTAAAGGCTACTCACCACCCTAAAAAACAGCCCGCTGTTGTAGGAAATTACTGAGCCTCTGGGCACTGTAGTTTGTTTGAGGACTATTTTCAGCCGTGGTTTATTTATTACACGTTTGTTACGTTATCCGGTGAATGTGGGATTGACTCAATAAACTACGCTGGCTCTTGGTAATAAAGAAACTTGTCGATCGGTGTGACAGAGCAGCTCATTAATGTGTTCTTAACAGTAAAAAGATCTACAGCACAGAGGTATTATTTAGCTACATTTGGACTTTTCATGAGGTTTGCTGACACTAAAAGTAAAAAAAAAATACAGAACACCACCAGCCCTAACCTGTAAAAAGAAAACCACATCATTGTTGGCTCTCTGAATGTGTCTCCTGATTGTTCTTTGACCTAGCAGAGGTCGTGACAATCAGCATCTGAAATAAGCGCTTTAATGACGGCGCGGCGACAACGCACACAACCAACCTTCTTCATCATCTTGTTCTGTTTATGGAAGAACTCCACCTTGATGTCTCCACAAACCGGCAGCGGCTGGGGGAATTCGAAAAACATGTGCTTGTCCTCGCGCCGCGTGTGAGTGGGGTTCGATGTGTGAATCTTCACTTTCAGCTGGTACACCACAAACTGGGGATCTGCAAAGAGTGTCAACGTTGCACAGGGAACGAGGAGAGGAGGAGGGTGGAGGCAAGGGAAGGAGAAGGAAGGGAGGGAGGGGGTGGGCAAGATTATGAGATTTGTGATGGAAAAGAGACAGAGCACACAGAAAAGTGAGTGACAAGAGGAGTGAATCGAGAGAGCAAGACGGGATTATCAGTTGTTATTACATGAGTTTGACAAAAGGAACAGCACAGCACACCATCACCACCACCACCCACCCACCCCCAACTGAATAAATGCAAAACATTATATTAAAATTAAGAAGGAGAAAAAAAGGGGTAAAGTAACACCCAAAGAGACCCAGAACCAGAGACACAGGACCCTATTCTGATAGACAGTCACGGTTTGGTCTTGGACCAGCGCAACACGTTGCATATTGAAGAATTTAAAACTTCCTTCTTCCTGTCAGGGTGGGGTGGAGATGACATCATATGCCTGTAAGCTAGTCCTATCCTGCTAGGCAACATGTCTACCTCAAACTGCCCCTTTGCCTGGTGGATCTCTGGGGCCATATAAAAGCAAATGAGTGAAACAATAATAATAATGGATGAAAGGCTCATTTACCCCAATGCCAATTCCCTTTCTTGAAGCCCTGAGGGGTCGGCTCGCTCCTGTTTTTAACGGTACTGTCCCCTTAGAGAGAAAGAAGGAGATTATCACAAACAGCGCCTGGCTGGCTTGTCAGGGGCTTGACAGCACAGCAGGCACAAACACAAGAGCTCTACACAAATATTTACAGATATTTGCATCTACTTTTTTTTTTTTCTTCTTTACAAGCAACATACAGTACGTGGCTTCAGAGTGGAGGCGTACATCTTAAAACATTCAACATGGTCGACCTGGTGTGTTGTGAGATGCACAAAGGGGAAGGAGGAAAGGGGGAACTTGAGACTGCTGACTATCACAAGCGACCACAAAACATCGGAGTTGTTCTTTTGTAAATTTAAAATAACAGACATGTGTGATGTGTGGAGTTCACTGTAACTTGAGTCTACTCTTTTAAAAATCGCTGAGGTGAGCTAAAACCCGTGGGTGATGTGTGTGTGTGTACATGTATTAAGACGTCAAACTCAGAATAGGGCCTTTTTTTT
>CM071605.1:30188963-30296339 GCA_036365135.1 Miichthys miiuy | reverse complement strand
AGAAAGTCCACTGTATTTTCAGTATAACTATAGTAAAATGTTTGTACAGTTATTATACAGTCTATTTTATGACTTTGTTTTTTGTTGAAGCTGTGACGAAGTATGTAAAATTAAGTGTATGATCACGTTGTGGTCCTGGTGACCTTGTTAAGACTGTTGTTGAGTGTGTGTATAGTACCTACTTGCTTCTGGACATTCATGTTTTTACAAAGCACTTTGGCAAGACGAGCTCTTGTCATTCACTCTCATTTATGCGACGCTGTGACCCAGCAGCCTACGCTTAAGTGACTTTTTGTTTGACAGCTGCAGGACATACTGTACATGCAGTTATTCCTCCTCATCTGCACCCTGTACACCTCGCAGGACGATGCTCATATGCCTAAATACACTAAACCTGGCAACATCAAAAGATTTTAAAACATATTTCTGAATCAAAAGGAGTACTCAATTAATGTATATGCACAGTGTTTATTCATTTTTGTACAATATACCAAAAGAACCCAAAAAGGGAACTCTGTGATTTATTTACAGTTTTTTAAGCAATACCTTTTTTAACGTCACGATTGAATTATTGATATTATATGGGACCACCAAGGAGAGATTTCCTTAAGAACAGTACAATCAAACTTATAGACTAATAAAAACTGAAAATAACATTTTTCTGTTGGTTAAATCATTTTTTTGATAGAGAAATTAATTTATTGACACTGTAATTGATCTATTAACATGTACAGACTGTTTGATTCTAGTATTTTGTATCTTTCCTTTTGGTCTTCACTGTATAGTGTGGATGTCAGTTTTAGATATTTGGACAACGGTGCACTGTTACATGTGACCATCCAGAGCATAAAAGGACATTGTAAATCTCTTTGAACAGATGGCAGTGAAAGTCTCTTTACACTAAGCATATTCAATGTTAAACATGTATCATAACCTGGAACAACAGCTCTGAACTGTCCTAATTCAAAATCATTTCCAAAAATGAGTGTGACGGTGTGTTGATATTGTTTTTCACTTCTAACTGACAAAAACCTGCCTAGATGTGATGCAGCTCCACAGCTTATAACCGGACTTCACCACAATAACTTGATGATATGATGCTGGATTAAATAAGGCTGTGTGCTTGAAAATAAACACCAGTCTCACAGCATGTACAGTTTTAATCACCTTGTAAGTTGTAACTAAAGAAAAAACAAACAAACACTGATGACCAAAACATCATTTGATGTCTACATGTTGTTTACACAATTTGTCAATTAAAACAATGTTTATGAAGTATTATTTATCATTTGTAACACAGATACTAATTTGTATGATTTTTATATATATATAAAAAAAAGAAATCAAATTTCTTCCATGGCTGGATATATAGTTTGCTTTCATTTATGAATAAACACGTTTATTCTATGGATATTATGTTTGATTTTTCGCTATTGCTGTGTCTGTCTTTTTTTTAAAATATAAAAACTGATGTGAAAGAACTGTGAGTTCAAGCAAGCTCAGGTTCTCTTTAATGAATGTTATAAAACAGTTGTTGGCGTACAAGTGTATACTTACATATTATACAAAATTCACATTTAGAAACCTTGGAAATAATCCAAAATGTGCACATATGTGATTTCTAATTCCATTCTGTAGATGCTGTTTTGTAAACACTGAAAAAATATGAATATCCCTGTTGGTGTTCATTCTTTGCACACTCAACCTACGCTATATAAAACATCCTGCATCCTGATGTAGTCAAAAAAATGAATATAAAAGCTGCCATCATAGCTAAAAATGAGTATGTAACAAGTTCTAGAAAATATTGTAGTATGTGTATTGCTGTTGACGTACCAGACACTTGTCACTGGCAGCAATGCAGAGCAACTACAGTAGCTTTCTGCACAGTTTCTACAGATACCCATGCTCATGATATCTGTGCATGTATGGGTTAACTGTTCTGCTTCAGGTCACAAGTGACGGTTTCTGTTCACACGCTCAGATGGAAACAGGGCAGATAATGATGCGATCCTCCAGCATCACGCTAAGCACCAGGAAGATAAAGTAGAGTAGGAACATGGTGGAGCCCAGAGCCTTATTCATCTTCCACTTACAGGTTGCAATGGAGACGATGACAAAGATGAGCATGATGAAGAGCAACACGATGGCACAGAAGAGCCCATTACTGCTGACGGTGACTGGAGCCAAACTGTTAATCGATGAGTACAGGAGCCACGGGATCGGCAGACTTTTGAAACAAAATGACATAAAATTCTGAGTCTTGATCTACATTTCCTTTTCAATCGTGACACATTGGCAAATGGAGCTTACCCCACAGTGATGTCGAAGATGTTACTGCCCACAGAGCTGGACACAGCCATGTCCCCCATGCCTTTACGAGCCACAATCACACTGGTAATGAGGTCAGGGATGGATGTCCCTGCAGCCAAGATAGTCAGGCCCATAATCTCCTCTGAGATGCCGATAGTCTCACCAACCTACAAAGGCGAAAACAGAGTTCAGAGTGGATAGAAACTACAGAAACAGCAATAGAGGACACAATTAATTAATCTCACTTTCAGGATATTGGTCCAGGGAGATTTACATAGAATTAAAAAATCCTTACAAACCTGGTTTTATGTGTATTTAGACTCCTGTTTACACCAAACTTAAACAAGACAGTGCTTCAAATTCCATCTCTAAATGCTGCTATAGTTACTGACCTGATGGGCCCACCACACCATGAGGTAGGAAAAGACAGCAATCCACACAATAGAGCCCAGGAAGGTGACCGCAAAGAATTTTCTGGATTTCTGTCGGACAAAGTAAGTGATGTAAATGCAGACAACAGTGTTGAGACATATAAAACACCACAGCTGATCTCATAAATGTGTCTGGGTCTTTACCTGATTGCGGACGTCTGGAACTGTGAGCCACAGAGGGAAGATTATGGGCAACAGGAACAGGAAGGTTGCTTGTTTACGCGGTGTGTCAGGCCACTCTAAAGACAGAGGTTCTTCTGTCTCCTCTTCATCATCATCATCATCATCATCATCATCGTCTTCACTGGACTCATCACTGTCTTCATCACTGTCATCACTGTCATCACTGCTAGAGTCGTCTGACCCCCCTGACCCATCTTCTCCTGCAGGCACATCCTCCTTAAGTATTGGGAAAAGACATCATGATGGGCAGCAGTAAAGGAAAAGCAAATAGCAAAGAAGCCTGAAGAGGCCAGTTGCCAAAAGTCGAGCTCTGCGCATTGACTCTTACATAGTATCAAAGATTCACTTCTGAGCTTTTTGAAAACCACCAGGAAATGGTTGGAGAGTACCTTCTTGTCCTCTGGCTGCTCCTTCTTCTCTGCTTGTGGTGCTGGTGCTGGTGCTGGTGCTGGTGCTGGCGCTGGCTCCAGCTCTTTGGTCTTCTCAGTTTTCCCCCCAGCATCTGTGAAAGGAATCCCCAAAATCTTGTGTGTTTCCTTCATACCTCTAACTCAGTCAGCTAAATCTAAAGGAACCTCAGATTCAGGACTTTAGACCTGATCACATGGATAAATTATTACGACTTACATGATATATGAGGCCATGTTAATTGTGACTGGAGTGAATTTAAACTCACCGTCTATCTATAGCACCATTCGAATATTGTTTTTTTGGAATGGAGTCCATGTATCATAGAGATAATCTTTCTGTACAAACTGGTTTGAGTATTTTGGCCATATGGTCTTAATGTGGAACAAAACTTTGCAGCCCAGATGATGAGCAGCTTCCAGACCTGTCCATGAGTCTAAACGCTTAATGAAAGACGAACAATCAAACAAGCCAAAGTAAACTTAAAGTCTGTGCTGAATTACTCAGTCGTGTGATAACAATTATAATAATTTAAAAGTTTAACAGTTAGGTGGACAAAGAAGCCACACCATTCATAAGTTAGGTACACTGATGGTATAACATCAAGAACAACAGCATCATAATCCTTACTGCAAAACAGAGTAATGTCATAAAAGGAAGAATATCCTTATAAAGGAACTGTACAGGAGGCATGGCACACCATTATCCTGTACAAGAACTCCGCTTCTTTGTCTTTTACAAACTGCGACTTGTTTCCAAAGAACACAAAGTTATTTACAAAATCATCGTTGACAGCACATTACATTATTTAGGCAAGTCAAAAGAGCAGGATTTAGTAGCATCTAGTGAGTAGTTGCTGATTGCAACCCCATCACTTCACCCTCTTTTTTGAGCTAAAGGAGAAATTATGGTGACCACAAAATGCATGTAAAACATGAATGTCTAGAGCCAGTGTTTAGTTTGACCATTCTGGGCTACTGTAGAAGCATAGCAGTCCAACTATGTCAGAGGATCTATGTCATCTATATATATAAAAGACAAAAATATAACAATCCTTCTGCCATATGCTGTAAATAAAGTCCCCTAAATCTTACACACTGGATCTTTGGGTAAACCACATATATTAAAAATATCTATGGTTAATATTTATATCTATTTGACACACTTCAGTGTCACTAGAGATCTCCAAGAACATCGATGATGGCAGTGGGTTGATACAGGGCTGCTAGCTGTGATCCAGATTTTATAGGCTCATTTAAAAGCTGATTATTAAGCTGGAGTAGTGAAGTGTTTGCTGCCTGGAGGCCTGTAAGACGAGCAAACCAGGCGCCAGGGTGACAGTTACACAAATTGAGACACACTGTACATTATTGCAGTCTTGCCTCAGGTAACGATAGAACAGGAAAATATGAACATTGTTATGAGAACATCCTAGTATAATCACCATAGCATGGTGCTCTGCAAAGGAAAGGAAAACCTATTAGGGAAAATCACTGGAAAAGGTACAGGATCAGTCCATCACCAGCCAGCACCCCATAGTTAACAGATAAGATATGATTATTTAATGTTATCTCACCGACTTAACAGAACATGTTTTTGGTTTGGCTCTCACATAAAATACATTGTTTAATAATCATTAATAATTATTTTGTGTAAAGCAAACTCACTGTTGACTAAGACTAAGCTACATGTGTATATATTTCACTGTGGGCCTACAAATGGATCCATCCATAGACTGAGGTAGGTATTTATCTGCTTAGTATCAATCTGGACTTAGTGCTGCCTTCATTTGGGACACTTTGCTAATCCATTTTACTATGAGAAGGACATAGTCCACAGACACTCATTGTAAGAAGAGTTTAAAGGCAACATTATTGTGGTGATGTGATACTCACCCTCTCGGAGAGGGTCTAATGTGTGGATCATAAGTTGGAAGATGGTGCTTCTCATGGTGCTGTTGTGTAAAGAAGCTGAACTTCCCCTCGCTGAAGGGATGGCTTCAACTGGGGAAAGAGATGGCGAGGTCATGACAGCTACTCACAGTAACAGACAGTGTAACATCAATGTCAGACAACCATGTCATGCTTGTATCTTTTCTTGAGAAGTTACATGTATCAGCAGTGTAAGATGTAAAATAACATGTGGCTAAATGAACACTGCAGGTGTCTAACGTGTAAGGATGTTGTTTTTGTGTCTTTCTGTTCTGCAGTTGATTGGCTGGTTGGTTAAATCCTTGATTTTTACCTTTAACCGATTCTTCTCCTGTCGAGCAGAACGGGCATCTCCATCACTCCCCTGCGTGCAACAATGTTTTTTTTAGTGATAATTATTTATTGGTAGGGATAGATCATTTTAGTAGAGCTTAAATATCAGTATGCACTGTGTACTATAATCTTATACACTGCCATTTCACACATTGCACACTCTGGGGGTCTTGTTAGTCTTACATGCCAGTAAAAAAAGATGTAGCTGTGTGTCAAATAAGCCTCAATCACACTTACCAGGGTTAAACACAGTATATGTTGATGCTACACTTTGTACAGAGCTGTAGCTCCTCCAAGGATTAGTTTACTGTGGCTGATCAGCTTTGGTCCCACAAGGCCTTTGCTAGAACAATTTCACTCTTCTGACATGATTTGTATATAGATGTCATGAGGGACGAGTAATGTGTCTTTCTCTTTCAGCCATAAACCACAATGCTTGTGATGAGTACAACAAAACAAGACACAAAATTATGCATGAATGGAAGGGCTAGTTTCACTTTTGAGAATACACATCTGTTTTATAGAGTGTCACTTTTGTGTTAACAAGAAAAGCAAAACTAAACCAGAAATTTTTTTTTTTTTCTTTTAAAGATTTTTTTTTGGTCTTTTCAAGCTTTGTTTGATAGAGACAGCTAAAGAGTGACAGAAATGTGGGAGAGAGATGACATGCAGGAAAGAGCCACAGGTCGGATTCAAACCCTTGGCTTCTGCAGCAAGGACTGAGCCTTCACACATGGGACGGCTGCTCTACCAACTGAGCTAAACGCGCCCAGAGGCATTTAACTTTATGCAAATTCCTGCAACTATAACTCTACAACCCACATTTGAGTCTCTGTGATATGAATATATAGTACCAGACTCATTATTTTGTCAATTGAGGACATTAAAGATCAGATTTTAAATCATCATGTTCTGTCACAGGAGTGCTCACCTTTTCAGATTCCTCCACTGCAATAACTTTGACAATGTTCTTGTGTTTGTGGAGTTGGGTCTTGAAGGCTCGCTCTATTTGCACATTGAACTTCATGAAAATCACATAGACTGTGTAACTGGTCACCAGCATCATGCTCTCCCACCACATTATGACATTATCCAAGAAGAAGATGATGAGTAAGATGAGGTCAAGTATGTAGAAGGATACGTCTCTAAAAAGTGGCCACCAGGTTAGATGAAGAACTTCCCGTGAAAACAAAGCACACATTCCAATCACAAACAAAATGTTGAAAACTGCTGAACCAACGATGGTGCCAATACCCACGTTGCTGTGGGCGATGAAGACTCCTATCAAAGAGGTGAAAAGCTCAGGAGCAGAACCTCCAGCAGCCATGAAGGTGGCTCCTGCTACATCGTCAGAGATGGCCAGCTTGTCTGTGATCACCCCCAGTGCAGGAACGAAGAACTCATCACACACAATCGCAAGCGAAATGAACATGTACATCATTCCAATTATGTGGAGGATCACCCAGCCTTGTCTGCGTTCTTCAATGGAAAAGATATCTTCAGGGTATTCTCCCTTAATATGTGGAGCTTCACCAGGAGAAGCTGGGGTGGTGGTGATGATGGTGGTGGTGGTGGTGGTGGTTACAGGAGGAGTAGGGGCTGGAGCTGGTGTGGGTATCTCCTGTGGAGGCTCAGGGGCCACATAGATGCAATGCACAATAGTCCGGTTTTTAGTTGTCGACGGTGGAGATTCAGCAGTGGTGGATGCTGAAGTTAGTGGATCTGAAGTTGTAACTTGATGACTTACAACATGCATCTCTGGTGTTGTTTGATCTGTGGGCTCTAATTCCTGTGTTGCGGTGAGAGGTTCCTCCAACCCCTGAGGCTCTACTGTAGGCTCCTCAACAACCTCTGTTGAACCTTCTCCAAAATCCTCTCCAATCTGAGGCATTGGCAAAGGCTCATACAGTCTGGCACTGATGGTCAACTGGTAGAGCGTACAGAGAAAAACCCCAGAGAGGAGGAACAGAACCCGGCTCAGCTGCAGTCGCTTCCTTCTCGTACAATGCATTTTCCTCCTGGGTGGTGATGCTACTGGCTATGGAGAATTAAGCTGCATAAATGGGCTTTGTTAGAGGACAAGTCCAGCTCTCTCCCCAGCAGACCATGGGGCGGTAAATCCAAAACTTTGGCAAGGTGATTCATGTCATATCCTCAACCCCTTGGAAAACCCAGCCTATTATAAATGAAAGGGAGCATCAGAGAAAAAATGGCATTTACACAACAGTACTGTATGTTTGAAAACATTTGAACTATTCGGACAACGCAGTGTATGAATAATTGGCTGTCATAGGATTGATAAGCCCATTTAGAAGCTGTTATCATCACTTTCTTTGCAGATTGGTGGTATCCGAGAAACAGAATGAGAAACAAAATAAGTGACAGATGAACACAACAGACAAGCACAAATGCAAACAAAGGTAAAACATCAATGCATACAGAAACTGGATAACAACAGGTGGAGACTTACCACTTATCTGGCAAAGTCAAAGGTGCATAAATATCCAAAATCAGGTTTCCACGGCTGGGTAGTGTGTCCAAACTGTTGCCAGTGGCCAAAGGGTTATGTAGGGCACAGGACAAGTCTTCACGATGGATCAGCATAATACCTAATACCTGAAGTCTTCTAAGAGGATTATGTGCATTGTCTCACTCTCACTTCATTGTGAACGTACCCTAGTAATATTTAATGCAAAATTAATGCTCAATGTTGCATAACTATAGTATAAAAATCATTTTATGAAGCCTGAGTCTGACACTTGTAAATAAAACTTTCATTATATGAAAAAAAATAACGACTTGAACTGAAGCAGCTAACTTTAAACTTTAAAGTCTAAAATAAATAAATGTGCATAAACCATAAACCAACGGGACTGATGAAATTATAGTCAGCTGCTTATTTTTGGGCCGACTTTTTTTCAGTACAGAAATATAACATTTCCCCATTTTTGTATCACATGGGAACTACTTATTAGAAGGTACACGGCTTTCACCCGGACGGAAATAGAATGGTGCACCCATCAACACAAACTGACGGCGTGAGAAATGTTAAGAGGCACAAATATGTTGACAATTTGAAACGTCATTTATTACGTAGAAACTGTACTACAGCTCTGTTTATACTGTCAGTAATACAGCCTTATGCACCTGTACTGCATACAAACACCTGCCGTGCCTGGTTACAGTTGCTAGGCTGTGATTGGACAGTCGCTGTTGGGGAGGGTTTCGCGGACATAACTGGAATAACTATTCATTTATTCAAGATATTATTTTTAATGTCTGTCTTCTTAACCCCAGCCCAAAGGTTAATGTAAAGTAAGGTAATGTGAGGTTAATGTTTCATTAGACCGTACAATACAGTTTGTTGTTTCAACTGTTCTTGTCCAGATATTGTTAAATATATGTTCCCCAAATATCCCACCTTCCTTAAAAATGATTATATTGCCATGCTTAATCAAAAATACAAATCTTTAAAAATTCAATAATAAATATTCAAAATATACTACATGTTGTGGAGAAACTGCTGAAGTCAAAGATCAATGGTGAGGTCAGGAGGGAAGAAAGTGTTCAGGAGCCTCTGCTTATGCTGTAATATTTATTGACGCTTGGCCAAGGAGAATTAGAGACACTCTCAAAGTACATCAGAAGTGCCTGAGTTGGTCTCACATTCTGCCGAACTCATGCTGGTGGATAGGCTTTAAACCCCTACAGATAACACCACAAATAATATACGCCCAGAATTAGCCAAAGAGAATGTATTTACCCATGTTTGTGTTACCATCAGCACACTCTAGGCTGGAGACACTGTTGTCTGTTTATGTTAAAGAAACGTCAACGGCAAGCTTTCTATTATGTCTAGGAAGGAAACATAAGGTCTCTTCGACCCTGGCCACCACAGTGTTGAGATAGTCTGGCACCTGCTGTCCTCAAGCAAAGCCAAACAACTAATACTGCCGAGGACCTCAAGGCCCACACGTGACCCCGAGTAACCTAAGGATAGAAAATTCCATAACACTACAGATGTGGAAAAGGCTGAAGGATATGAAATTAACCAAACAGATTTAGTAAGTTAACAGTTAGTTGTATTTTATGGTTGTTTTTATAATATGCTTTTATAATATTTCTTCAGTTCTACTTTAATTGTTTGATGAACAAAATTATCTTTTAGCTTTCACGTTATATTGTTGTGCATACAGCTAGCCAAGCTGTTGAAATATGAGTCAGTGGGATGCATTTTATTTAAGATTTTGGAAAATACCATTAACTTATAAAGGTAAATTAGACACAACAGAGCTTTTATTGTGAAAATCAGGAGCTGCCCACACCATGCTCCACACCTATGTTCTGTGTTTCAAGACAAAGGAATAAAACATTTAATTAAGTATA
This sequence comes from Miichthys miiuy, assembly GCA_036365135.1. Taxonomy (NCBI): domain Eukaryota; kingdom Metazoa; phylum Chordata; class Actinopteri; family Sciaenidae; genus Miichthys; species Miichthys miiuy. The sequence continues at coordinate 30,286,354 of CM071605.1, read as the reverse complement.
TTTTCAAATGTCTTCAGAATGGATTTCTATAGGATTAAATAAACAAACCATTAGCCAGATCAAATGTTATCCTTTTCAGTTTTACCTGCTTTACAATAAAATACGTACAAAACTTTTAAGGGAAACAAATCAGGCACAGAATATGAGCATATATTGTTAAAGAAAAAAAAACAGTTTATATATGTATAGTGTATATATGACACTAAATAGATATAAAATACATTTATAGATTTCCGTACATATTCAATATATATTTTTTAAAGATTTGTATAAAAGTTTGTGTATAAAAGAGGTATCTGTTAGTACACTAACATATAAATGTTATATTTACCCAAATTACATAGACTGAGCAAGTGAGTATCTAGGCAATTTCATGTGTGTATACATACATGTACAATATTTTTAAGGCCTGTTGCTCACACTGACAGGGCAGACGAGAATGCGATACTGCAACATCAAGCTCACCACCAGGAAGATAAAGTAAAGCAGGAACATGGTGAAACCTAGCCCCTTGCTTATCTTCCACTTACAGGCTGCAATGGAGATGATGAAAAAGAGAAGCATGATAAAGAGCAACATGATGGCGCAGATGAGGCCATTGCTGCTGACGGTGACTGGAACCAAACCGTGGATGAATGAGTACAGGAGCCATGGGACTGGAAGGCTTTTATGAACAAAAAGAAAGAGACAAACAAACCTGTCAGCTGTATGGTCTTCTTTAATTGGGACACATCAGGCTATAAGAGCTTACCCCACAGTGATGTCAAAGATGTTACTCCCCATAGAGCTGGACACAGCCATGTCCCCCATGCCTTTACGAGCCACAATCACACTGGTAACGATGTGAGGGATGGACGTCCCTGCAGCCAGGATGGTCAGGCCCATAATCCCCTCTGGGATGCTGAGGGCCTCACCAACCTGCCAAGTGTAAACCAATGCTCAGACTGAATACAGACAGAATTTTAACTGAATAAAAAAAAAAAAAGTACAGTTACAAACCTGATGGGCCCACCACACCATGAGGTAGGAGAAGACATCAATCCACAGAATAGAGCCCAAGAAGGTGACCACAAAGAATTTTCTGGATTTCTGTTGAAAAAAAGCAAAAGGACACAATTGAGCCACTTGAGATACCACAGCTGATCTCAGAAATGTGTCTGGGTCTTTACCTGCCTGCGAACATCTGGAACTGTGAGCCACAGAGGCAAGACTATGGGCAACAGGAAGAGGTAGGTGACTTGTTTGCATCGTGTGTTAGGCCACTGTAAAGACAGGGGTTTATCCTTTTTCTCTTCTTCTTCAGTCTTATCAGCATCTGTTTCATTTTTATTGGAGTCATCACAGTCTTTATCGCTTTTTTCATCACCAGAGCCTCCGGACCTATCCTCACCTGCAGGCACATCCTCCTACAGGACAGATATTTAGTATGTTGATGATGCTGGAAATATTTTAGGAATATGAAAGATAAAAATAAAGACCAAATAAAGACTCTTGTCTGAGGTTTCACAGATTAACTTAAAAGAATTGAGAGTAGAGACATCATCTGTAATTAATAATGTGGGTTTCTGTTTCATTTTTACAGGCTTCTATCAAGACAAGGAAATCCCACTGATTTTAATACATTTGTCACAGGAGTGCTCACCTTTTCAGATTCCTCCACAGCAATAACTTTGACAATGTTCCTGTATTTGCAGAGTTGAGTCTTGAATTCTCGCTCTATTTGCACATTGAACTTCATGAAAATGATGTAGAGAACGTAACTGGTCACCAGCATCATGCTCTCCCACCACATTATGACATTATCCAAGAAGAAGATGATGAGTAAGATGAGGTCAAGTATGTAGAAGGATACGTCTCTAAAAAGTGGCCACCGAGTTAGATGAAGAACTTCCCATGAAAACAAAGCACACATTCCAGTCACAAACATAATGTTGAAAACTGCTGAACCAACGATGGTGCCAATACCCACGTTGCTGTGGGCGATGAAGATTCCTATCAAAGAGGTGAAAAGTTTAGGGGCGGATCTTCCAGCAGCCATGACGGTGGCTCCTGCTACATCGTCAGAGATGGCAAGCTTGTCTGTGATCACCCCCAGTGCAGGAACGAAGAACTCATCACACACAATCGCAAGCGAAATGAACATGTACATCATTCCAATTATGTGGAGGATCACCCAGCCTTGTCTGCGGTCTTCAATGGAAAAGATATCTTTAGGGAATTCTCCCTTAATATGTGGAGCTTCACCAGGAGAAGCTGGGTCGATGGTGATGGTGGTTACAGGAAGGCCTGGAGCTAGTGTGGGTGTAAAATCTGAAGTTATATCTGAATTACGTACCACATACATTTCTGGTGTTGTTTGAGCTGTGGGCTCTAAGTCATGTGTTGCACTGAGAGTCTCTACTGTAGCTTCCTCAGCCATTTCTGTTGAACCTTTTCCAAAATCCTCTCTAATCTGAGGCATCGACAAAGACTCATGCAGTCTGGCACCGTGGTCAGCTGGTAAAGCATACAGAGAAAACCCCAGAGAGGAAAAATGGGACCAGGCTCAGCTGCAGTTGCTTCTTTATTGAGCAGTTCATTTTGCCCCCCCAAAAAACAGTGGTTTGAGTTATGAAATGAAATGCAATGGTAGAGGGCCAGTCCAGCTTTCTCAGTGGCAGACAGTGGAAGGGCACTTCATGTCACATCCTGGGCTCTTTGCAAAAACAAACCTATTGTAATAATAGATAAAATGACAGTTAAGTAGCTGCATATACACAGAAACATATTCTATATGCAAACACACACACACATGTACATGCATACATACATACGTATAGGCATTTAACTTCGTTGCATATGCATCATACCTGAAGTCTCCTAAGAGGATGAGTTGTCTCGTCTTCAAAACATTGGTCGTGGAGCCTGACTGACGTTTGTAATATTCATTCAGCAGCCAAAAATTTACAGTAACAGGCGTGAGCTGTCTTACCTTATAAACGGGTGACTCTTTTCCTCACTAATTTCTGTACAAAACGATCCACGAAGTTGTTAAAAATCCGTGACCGGGATTGTTGCCAAAAACTAATTGTACACAACCCGTTCGTTGGTGCCTAATTTGAATTAAAATAACTAAATTCAAGATTAATACTTTCTGGATCAAATGCACAAGCCCTTCATTGTAATGTTGAAAATGTGTTGTTGTTGTTTTTACCTCAGAACATCAGATAGGAACTAATTATTCTAAAGTACACTGTTGTCACCCGGACGGAATCAGTAGTGCACATTACAACACAAACAGTGGATGGAGAGCGAAACGCTGAATGGCACGTAAATATTTAACTTTTGTCCTGTTAGTTATCCTCTTCATATTCAAACTTGTGGATGGTTATCTTCACATATTTGTTAAATCTTCTTCTGTTTACGTCTTTTGGTATTTCGTTGGAGAATGCTAGCGTTAGTTAGCCGAACAACTAGCCAACTAGACATTAGCTCTTGACAGACCTCTGCTGTGACATGTTTAACGTCGTTAATGCTCATTGTTTGGTCTACACTAACCTGTGATACACTGTGATACTCTCATCAGTGCCACTGACATCAACACTTAACCATAATTTTAGCGTGATAATCCGGATGTATTATTGGTGAATGGTCGTGTTAACTTGCCCTCCAGAGACAGGAAGAGACGCTTTTAACCAGCTAAGTTAGCTGACTTTCTGCGTTGTTGTACACACATGTGTATATACTGCTTTTCTGTCTTTTTCTACAGTGGGAGCACGTTGGATGGTACTCTAAGTTCACTGTATTTATTGGGAATCTATACAAGCAGTAAGCCATGCCTACCGTGGTGTTAATGGACGTGTCTCTGTCCATGACACGGCCAGTGTCGCTGGATGGCAGCGAGGAGTTTCAGAGGAAGAACCTGGCTGTCCACGGACTAAACATGTTGTTTGAACACATGGCCTCAAACTACCGCCTGGAGTTCACAACACTGATGGCATTTTCTTCCCTCTGGGAGCTCCTGGTGCCTTTCACCAGAGATTACAATGCATTACAGGTAAATGTGTGCCTCATATGAGAAGTCTAGAAAATTTAGAGCATGTTTGACCTCAGAGAAAAAGTCTGACTTTGGTTAAAAGTTGTGTTTCTTATCTAATTTATGTTTTTTTTTTCTGTGTAGGAGGCTCTCAGCAACCTGGAAGACTATGACAAGACCTGTGTTGAATCAGCTCTTCAGGGAGTTAGTAACGTGGTACAGCAGGAGTGGGGAAGTGCCTGTCCTTGTCAGGTATTTTGAGTCTTTAAAAAAAAACATAATTTTATCATTAAGTAAAGCTTGTGTGTGGTCAAATAAGTTTTCCTCATTGATTTCTATCTATTCCCATTTATCGTTGTATGTTTATGTACCTTCTTCTTTTGTCCTATAGGTGGTGCTGGTTACTGATGGATCTCTTGGTATCGGAAAGGGTTCCCTTCGTCACTCCCTGCAAACACTGAAGCAGCGTGGGGATGACAAGAAATTCCCCCTCCCTTTCCCTTTCCCTACCAAACTCTTCATCATGTGTGTAGCCAATGCAGAGGAGGTACTGAATCACCCTTTTTTGCTGGCTATTCAATAATTACTTTATATTTATTTACATCATGACCAGAAGAGTCAGTGTAAAACCATGGAGAGAACTTTCTCATAAATGCTTTGAAATATGTTGAAGAATCTCCTGTCTCGTGTAATTCTAGTTACAGGTGACAGATGCCATGGACAACTTGGAGGAGCTACTTCGTCTCAGCGGGGGTGATGGACAGATCTTCACTGTGGATGGACCACTTTGCATGAAGAGTGTACAGGCCATGTTTGGGTATGACTCATGCTGGGGATTTAAATTTCTATGTTTTATGGATTTACTAAAAAAAAACATTTATTTATTTTGTATCTGTATTTGTATGTCTTCAGGAGGCTGATTGATCACGCATACTCTCCTTTCCATGCCGTACTGCACTGTGGGAACCTATCCTCAGACGTTCAGGTGTTCCCTCGACCTGAGCCTGTTGTGATGGATGAAGAGGTGGAGCCCATGCCACGAGTAGTCAGCACAGGTACCCAGCTGGCTTAAAAAATGCATGACTTTGTTAAATTTTAAAGTTTTTTTCCCTTTAACACATGTTAATTCTGTTATACTTGTTCCAGATTTGGAAATTGTGGGCTTCATTGAAATTGCTGACATTTCCAGCCCTCCTGTTATATCCAGACACTTGGTACTCCCCATTGCTGTAAATAAAGGTTGGTATTAAAAATGTTGTTCTAGAAAAACTAAACACTGATAGATAAATAAGATACAATAGAAAAGCAATAGTTACAGCATGCCTAGGGTTTATTGCATTTGGTGTAACTGACTTTCACAGAATATATCCAGATTTTCTTAAATCATGTGGATAGTTTTGAACTGATTTTTACCTGCATCACATACATTTCTTTAAAATACAAAACGACCAGTGAACCCTCAATATGTCACATGACATATTATTGTATTATCAATGTATTTTATTTGTACTTTTTATAGAGGTGGATGAAGTTGGTACAGGAGCCACAGATGAGCTTGAGGAGGAACCTTCTGCCAGTCAAATGGCAGGCAAAAGTCCAAATTTTTGTGTACTTTTGCATGGCAGTCTGAAAGTTGAGGGCATGGTGGCATTGGTCCAGCTGGGGTGAGATACTGCAGATACTGTTTATATTTAATATATTATACATTCATGTTACAGTCAGAATTTAGTGCATTTAAATATATAGACACATATTATCAACATATTAATACATTTTATGAAGATATGTCCTCAAAGTAGTTTGCTTTTTTGCAGACCGGAGTGGTATGGCATGCTGTACTCCCAAGCTGACAGCAAGAAGAAATCGAACCTGATGATGTCTCTTTTTGAGCCTGGTCCAGAGCCTCTGCCTTGGCTGGGCAAGATCTCACATTTGGGACCAATATCAGGTAACCCGTTGCCCCTAAGCAGTGTCTAATGTGGCTACATGTTTTCATAAAGGTTCATAAAGTCTTGGTTAGTTTCTCATTCCTGAAGGCATAATTTTAAGAGTTTTTTTCATAATGCATTGTAATGTAACTTTTGACACACTAACCCATGTACAGCAGATGCAAAGGCCTCTCTGTGATATGGACATCATGAAGCAGTTAATGATTTACAGTTTTATTACAAAGTTGAACTGCTTTGATCACAATATTGACTTCACTCTGATGTTTCATGACATTTTTGGTATTTCAGAGGCGGCTGAAAATCCCTATGGAGAGGATGACAGCAAAAGTCCATTCCCTGTGCAGCCCCAGGTCAAACGAAGTTATGCCCAGAATGTCACTGTGTGGATTAAGGCCAGTGGACTACAGGTAAAGTAAATTCACTGGTATCCGAGGAAGACTTTGGAGAAATGATGATTAGTGGCCAGTTTGTGTCCTCAAACCTTTTGCCACATTATATGCATTATTTTATCCCTCACACGACCAACTCTACAACTATCTCAACTTGAATGATTATTCCTCCATTTTAGGACCGTGGCTGTGTTGAGTACTGAACATTTTCTAGGTCATCGTTGACTCAAGTTATTTATGCTGTCATTCTACAGACTGATGTGCAGAAGATCCTTAGGAATGCAAGGAAACTACCAGACAAAACTCAAACCTTCTATAAGGTAAATGTAGCTGAAAGTGGTTCTGAACTATGAACTTGAAATCTGATACTCATCATTTAAATCACTGTTCTGTATTTGAATCTGGCAGGAGTTGAACCGCCTTAGGAAGGCTGCCTTGGCTTTTGGTTTCTGGGAGCTCCTGAAGGGAGTGGCCGATCTGCTGGAGAGAGAGTGCACCCTGCTGCCAGACTCGGCCCATCCGGATGCTGCTTTCCAGCTCTCCCATGCTGCACAGCAACTGAAACTGGCCAGCACTGGTGACTCCCAGTATGCTGCTTTTGATCACAACATTGTTCCCATGCACACTGACTTTTCAAGCTGAGCCACGTCTGAATTAGTAAAAATGGACTAAAATATCAGCAGCATCAGCCAGAGTGGACCAAGATGGAGAAAGCACTTAATGTGTGCTTAATGTTGTTTAAAGAAGTCAAAGGGGCTGCTTCGAGAACATGTGTGTGGAACTTACACCTCTTCTTTGACACTGCCTGAACACGGCAAAACATACATAAGGTGTTTGTAAGATGTTTATGTGTACATATTTTTTTTACATGTTGGTTTGTAGGATCTTTTTCACAAGACAAGATTTAAATTTAGTTTTTAATTCATTGTCAAATAACTGTCACATTTACAAGACACCTGGGACATGTCTGTTAATGTCAATTTATATTCAGGTGATAAAATAATAAAATAGAATAAAGAGACAAAGTTAAAATGATACTTCATAGCAGGTGATTATTGAGTATAAAAGGGACAAACTGCTATAATTTTCCCTGAGGTCTGGAGGATGGTTCATAAATCTGGGTTGAGAATGTTAACGCTTTCTTTGTTCATACACAAATTACCAGCCAAGTTTAAAAAGGAAAAGGAAACACACTATCACACAGGCTATCAAGTAATATGGCTTACATCTGACATCTATGACAACTCAATCACCACTGAATGAGACCGTCGATGCAATCATGAAATATATCATCATCAGGAGGATGTTGATGAGAAATTAAACCGTTTCTCCACAACAAAAATTTGAACTAATTTTCATTTTTAAAAGAAGAAATAAGCAGGCAGCAAAGGTGTCTGTGGTGTGTCGGCGCTGAATCTCATTTTGCTTTCCTCTTCTTGGTATGGAAACGCCTATTCCTCTGCTTGTAAAGATGGCGGAAGTTGATAAAAAGCCCTGATGGGGGGGAAGCGGAACCAAAATGTTGATATGACAAGAAAAATGCTAAACATCAGAACAAAACATTTATTTAAAGATAAACGATTAATATTTTATCTGGACACTTACCGAGAAACATGAGAACTAGGTAGATGTGCAGGAAGTAAGAGAAGCTGATCGAGGTACCGATGGCTTTTGGCAGAGGAATGCTTAAGAATTTGTTCTCGTCAAAGATGGGAATGGACTGTATCACAGCAACAGCTGTGCGGGATTGGGAACAGAGATCAATCTTGGTACTTGTGTGTGACTAATAATAATTTAACGAGAAGTAAACAAGCTCACCTTCAGCTAAAACACCTAATGGGTACAGTGGTATCCAGACTGTGTACCGCAGCCATGTGAGAGTTTTCCACTCTGTGTTGAAACAGCCCAGCATGTAAAATGGATACCTGAAAGTGGAGCATCATGTTAGTTTTAGCAAGGAAACACAAGGCACGTTGCTATTCGTCAACTAACACAAGTTTGCATTGGTAACAGTCCGTCGTCATAATGTGGCCTGAATGACCTCCTGGTGTACGGATTCTTGTAACACCAAACATTGCATCAATCTGCTGATTGGTGAAGTTTAACCACAAACCACTTGTGTCAGTCTAGATGAGACTGCACTTACTGAAGTCATGAGACTACACAGAGTGGACTTGTGCTTTTTTTTTTTTTCCCCTTCTGACAGTGTGATTGTTGTGTCACACAGTTATGTAGCACAGATGCCATACTGCAACAGTTTTACCATTTGCTGTGGGGCTACAACTAACAATTATTTTCAATGTAGATTCATCTGTTGATTATTCTCAGTTAATCATTTGGTCTATAAAACATAAGAAAACACCGTAAAATATTGATCACAATGAGCTGATGAATGAACAAACACTATGTTTCTCACAACTCCTTATATACCAAGTCTATATTATAACATCTGTAAAACATTAGGGGCTACATTTCTCTCTGAATCAATACATCTAAGTATGATGTTTACTATCTTAACATAGTCCTAGACATAATGGCTCCTTTATCGACTGTATCAACTCGTGGTATAGGTCATACACAATATCCTAGAGCAAAAGGTGATGTCATTAAATGTTGTTTTAAACAACCAATAGTCTATAACTGAAAATATATAATTTATTATAATGTGACCATACATTATAATAAATTATATATTTTCAGTTAGTTAAAGCTAAGAAAATTCTGGAAAGGTTTATGTCTAGAACTTTGGTGAGCCTCTGACTTTAAAATAATGACTCTTTACTAGGGTTGAAAGATTCTGTGAATTTTCAAAGTTGAAATGGAAAATAGTATATAATCTTGACTAAAACAACTAGAAATAACCTGCAGCTTACTGCAGGATTACTGAGGCCTCGCCCCCCTACATGCACTGTGCATTCCTCCATCACATGCGCAGGTGATTTCTAGAACCCTGGACCACACTTTAGAGCCCAGAGAACAAGACTATTGAAGCCACACATTTGAGCCTGTGGACGACATGAAGTGAAGTAAGTTTTGATGATATTATGGGGTAAATATGTTCGATGTATGGTATTAATGTTTAACTTGCAAATAGCACCTGAAAATATACTCATACAGTAGATAGCTAGCTGATAAGTTAGATACTTAATAAGCTATAGCTAGCATCATTTCATTGATCATTTATGAGGCTATCTGATCATGATGCTAGCATTTTGATCAGTTAATTTCCATAAATTTAAATAATTCCCATGGAAAGTTTCCAATTTGGAATATTTCTGAAATTCCCCAGCTTAAATTCCCCATGGAAATTTACCAGAAATTTACCACCCCTTTGTCAATCTACTCTTTACAAAGTCCAATTGCATGATTGATCTCCATGAACAGCGTCAAGGCAGATGCATACTTACCTAAAAATCTCAATTGCGCTCCACAGATAGAAAACGAAGAACACAACTGGCTGGTTGTGCATTTTCTCCAAACTACCAAAAATGATGAAGAGGACAAAATTTCTTCCAACCACCTAGGAAAAGAACAAAACCCACAACAGCACTTTATAAATTTTCTCCATGTGTTACACATCTTTGTATATTTGCAAAGCAGGTGTCACTGCACATCATGAAATTTAAATAAATGATCCATCATCCCATACCTGTATAAGAGTTGGAATAACACTTGTCTGGACTACACCAAAAGCAGCGTTGAGGACCTCTACTGCTGCCAGGATCTGGCAGAAGAACATCACATCCGATATGGTGTGAAATGTGTCGTAGAGAGAATCTGAAGTCAGAGGAGTGTTAGAAATGATTGGATCAGTGAATGAAAAACAAATGAGAAACTTTGACTCACAACAATCTTTCCTCACCTTGGCCAAAGATAAAGAGCCGCACAGTCATGTTGACAAAGATCCATGAAAACCCAAGAAACTGTACCAGGTTATATATGAACAGGAATCCAGTTTTCAGGCTGACAAACCCTGGAAAAGTTTAAGAAAAAGAAATTACTGAGGCAACTCATACTACTACACAACTATAGATAAACAGGCATGCATCGAGACAGATTTACCCTCACCTTCATCTTTATGCCTTGAAGCCTTCAGCCTGTTCCTTTTCTCCTCCTTTTCAAATTAAAACAAAATAATTTGTTTAATCTTTACCTTTGGTATTAATAACACAATCTTAGTTCTGATATTTGGAGTATCCTATGAGAATGTTGTTTAACACAGCACTCCACTGACGTAAAAACGTTAATCTCACCTTTTCCCGGATCTCCATCTCAGCGTCTGACTCGTCCAGCCAGCGGTCAAAGTCAGGAGCCAGGAAGACTGGTTTGCGCTCCTGTACCACCAGTCTCTCCCACCAGCCTCGCTCCGCTTTCTGCACTGTAATAGTCACCTGCCGCTGCGTGGACTTGTAGCTCACCTGGACACACAGGTTTATTTATTTATAGGCTAAGAAAGAGGAAGGAAGAGTAGATATCTAGGGCCGATTTTAAAACAAATACATACCTCTGGCTTTACTGGTAAAAGAAACTCCAAGTTGAACTCATATTCATTTAGTCCTTTTGCACCATGGCCCTGGACTAAACACAAAATACCACAAATGCTTTCACAAATAATTGACTTTTTTCCAAGTATTTTCAATAGTTCAACAAACATTAAATATGTCACCTCTAAACTGAAGAACTTTTTCATGTATGTGGATATCAATATTCTGCAAAAAAGAAACAGAAATTCAGATGATTAGTTCACTTCCTCATACAAAGTTAGAAATCAAGCATCCTGTGCAAAAACACAGCTTAACAGAGAGAACAATGAAATATTTAAAAACACATTAGATCTAAAAAGCAACTACGCTATCATTAAAATCTTTAATCCATCAACAACAATGACATTTAATTACCAGCCAAAAATAATGTCCTTGTTGAAGAAAATCAAACAAGGAAATGAACTGCCTCACACAATCCACACCCTGAATCAGCTCTTGTTCATGTCACTGTGTAATCACTAGCATAACAATGTAAAGTGCTACAGAAACAAACTATGATGCCAAACATTTAGACAACATTTAGTAAACATTAGCGGGCTGAAGAGGGCCCTTCCTGTAACTTGTAAATATCTTTGTGTGATGATGCAACCCTTACTGATAATGTGACACTCTGACCCTCCCATTCAAGGTACTGCAGAGTGGTACTTTTGGGTTATTTACATGTGACTGGCTTTTCATAATACTCGTTGCTAATTCGGCTTAATGCTTGGTGGGATCAAACCTGATATATAATGACAGGCCTTAGCAGGAGAGAAGAGAAAGGTGGTGTTAAATATTACTATCACCTGAAGGGATCTCTGTGCAGTATGCAAAGTGCACAGCTACCCAACAGTGTGCCATTTTACACAAACCTGCACCATTCATTTGCATAATTTAAGATTTACCCTGGGAACCATAAAATAGTGTGCGAGCTGGGCAGAGTGCACGTTACTAACTACCTTAAAGTAATTTCCTGATGAAAAGTGAGTGCATGCAGGCAGTTGTGTTTCCTCCACTCCTCTTGTTAGCTCACCTGAGCGTCTGTTAACTCCACTCGCAGGTAGATTTCTTCGTGGCGTTGAGCCCAGTAAACGAGAGGTGTGAGTGTCATTGTTCCGTTTTTTTTTTCAAACAAACATGAGGCCGGGCGGACAATGAATGAACCCTCCTAGCTTCATGCTAGCTGCAGTAAAAAAAAAAAAATACCCAGAATATTCTGCGGAACGCGCGCGCGCTCGCCGTCTGTCAGCGTAGCGACGCGTCGTGCGCGTGCAGAGAGCCGTTGGTCGTGCTCTTTTCTGATTGGCTGAGCAAATTTAATATTTACGGAAGTAGGTGTAGCGTCGTTTATTCAGTGGCGATGCAGTTGAAGATGTTTGAAGAAAAACTCCGCCGACACTGTCTTAGTTGTATAACAAATTTATTACAATAAGTTCAGTATCGTATCAAGTAAAACGTTACTTGGGGAGCCTTCAGCCGAATAATGAGACTATGCGGGCCAAGCCCTTATATACGGTGGAGGTTACGCCCCCAAGACATGCAATCAAAGTCAACAATATCGTATAACTCGTGTAAGAGAGGGACAGAGGAAAAGAGAGGCCCCTCTCCCAGGTTGCCCCAACAATTCGCCCTTAACCTTTGACTTGATTTCTCCTTTAACCACGTCAAAGGAGTCCACATGGGACCCGAAACACCCGATCCCACATGACTCCCTCAACTTACATTACAGCACAAACATCAACACACCTGACAGCGGCGCCATCCTGCCGGTTCTTTGGTACCTCTATCCAAATAACCTTAATATCAGGATGGATCAAAATAACAGACACAGACAATTATCTCAATGTAAACCATATGTATATAATAGTACTAACATTAGTATGTAACTATGCACCTATGTGCAGACACCTCAGTAGATTGTGTAGATCAGTGTTTCTCAATCCTGGTCCTCGGGGACCACTGCCCTGCATGTTTTAGATGTTTCCTCCTCCAACACACCTGATTCAAATGATCAGCTCGTCATCAAGCCATTTGAATCAGGTGTGGTGTGGTGTCAAGTGTAGATCATCCTGAATCTGTGCAGCATGTTCTTATTGAATGAAAGTGATGAGAGAGAGAGGAGAGAACTAAAAGCAGCAGTGCAAAGGGAAAAAATGAGCTTCACGGTAAGGGAACATAATGCAAGGATCAGAAAACATTAGGGAAGCAGGGTTAATGGAAAGGGTTTAATAAATAAAGTATATATATTTTTTTTTTCTCTGTCATCTGACATCCAGTCCGGTAGGTGGCGGCAACGCACCTATAAGCTGGCTGCCAGCCGCCGATCAAATCTAAAAGAAGAAGAAGAAAGTGGAAGCGGTATGTGCCGGAGCGCCACATTTTGGTCGGTGTTATGCCAATATGCAGGCAGACGACCATGTTTCTTGTCTGAAGACTGATTTGTTGAAATCATGCGGGGCATGTCGAGTTCTTGTCGGTGTGACGGGAAGCGTTGCAGCATTAAAACTTCCTCTTTTAGTGTCCCAGCTTCTTCAGCTTCCTGGGGTGAGCTGTTATGTATTTGTTTGTTTGTTTTTGCTGTTTTCTCTGTCTTCTCCTGTTCTTTATACACCCAATAGTTGTATTCCCATGCACACCAGCATACATCACTGCTTCAGTGGGTCGCAGAGGGCGCATAAGATCGCATTAACCACGAGGTGGAGTTGTAGCAACAACAACAACATAGCAGTATAATATTGTTATTATAGCCTCCTTATTCAGGCACAGTATGCTTAGTTTACATTCAAATATATTCGTTTTTATTTAAAGGCTCACAAAGTATAGTAGGATTTAAACTAGCAAAACAGTGGTTCCACTCTAATCCGCAGTAATAAAAAAAAAAAAAAAAAGCTGCATATTAATGAAAACCCCAAATAGGCTGTCAAGGGGAAACTAGAAAGAGAAGAGGAGACTGTGTCAGAATGATTGCATGAAATGCTTTGAGATAATATACATAGAATAAAGACATGTTAGGATTTAACAGGTTTAGAGAGATGTGTAGCACTGTAAACACTCAGTGTTTGCAAGAAGGGGAAGAGTAACTCAAACCTGTGGTTATTACACAAAGTAATGAATGCAGCTGAATGCTCCTGCTGATGATAAATAAACTTACTGCTGGGAAAAGACCGTATGGTTCTGAGAAATGTAGTCCCAACTCTGTGTGCAATTGTTCAAATACGACCACACATTTTCTGTGAAATGTTCTAAGTTAGGTGTCTCTTTTTCACCTCTTCAGCACTACAGCACGAAAAAACTAACTTTCAAAAATTCACCATGGCTGTCACTTTCTTGTTTTATGCTTTAGGTGGATGTAAGAGTGGTCACCACAGAACATGCCAAGCATTTCTACAATCCTGCAGAGGTTTCAGTAAAAACCTACAATGACAATGATGAGTGGGAGGTAACGATGAACTTGTCAAATGTCCTAGTATAGCCTGACAATCTGTTGCAGAGTTTCTCATATTTGGTGACACTGATAAGCTGACTGGATTGTGTAAGATTTCTAAAATTGATATATTAATAATTAATGTATTTCGTAATTTTTATACAATCCGTTTGAAGAGCATAGAAAAGTTTGGAACAAGTTGTCACATAGTCACTTGACAGCTTTCCAGTTGCTGAGGTCATGAGAATTGTGAAATCTGTTAGGGGTTAGAAAAATTGAGAAATCCTGGTCTAAAGTATCAAGAAGTGAGTGTCTCATTAGTTGAGCTCCTAACAGTATGCGTCTGTTCTAGGTCTGGACTCAGAGATCTGACCCTGTGCTTCACATTGAGCTAAGGCGCTGGGCAGACTTGCTTGTCATTGCTCCCCTTGATGCCAACACTCTTGGAAAGATTGCTAATGGCATTTGTGACAATCTGCTGGTGAGAACATGATATCATTATGCACATAATTAGCAGATAATAATTAATTACCTGATTTCTCTTGTATTATTTCCAAGTTGATTAGTCTCTGTCACTGGCAGACATGTGTGGTACGGGCATGGGATACCAGTCGCCCTCTCCTCTTCTGCCCTGCAATGAATACAGCTATGTGGCAGCATCCCATTACAGCCCAGCAGGTGTCCAGGTTAAAAGAGTTTGGATACGTGGAAATTCCCTGCATTGCTAAGAAGTTAGTATGTGGAGATGAAGGTAGGTTTTAATACCAGAACAATAAAAAGACATTAAGTATCTACCAATATTTACTTTCACCTTGTGAAATCTCAGAATACAGAATCCTGTTGGTTTGGCCAAATCAATAAACAATACATTGAAAACATGAAAAGTAAAAAATCACCTGACTAATTCTAGCATGAAGAACTTCCATCCTATAGGTTGAATTGTATTATAGTCTTTTTCATTTGTATTCTTTTATCACCTTAACAGTTTTTAAGTATGCAGGTCAATAAAGAATAGATTCCTAGCTTGAGTGACACATATGTTGTCCTTAAGGGCAGTAATTATAAGATAAACAGAATGAGCTGACTATAAAACTGGGCAGATGCAATCCAATATAGGAGTGGATCTGAAAGTGTGTGTGTAAAAGTCCAGGATATATCATGTCATACTGTAGGCGGTCTAAATAAATGGGTAAAACAGACAAGGGCATAGGCAAAGCTGTACAACAACAAGACACAAAAATGCAAAAAAAAAAAAAAAAAAAGGGTTGTTTTACTGTAGCAACTGGAAAAACAGGTTTCACAAATATGTTTCTCTGCCTTTCGGAAACTTTCTTATGTGGAAGTTGACTGTTGCTGTTGATTTAAATAGCGACACTACACTAGTTAAAAATCATCCACTTCCGCTGGTTACATTTCTGCAGTGATGTAAAAGTTTCCTTCAGGGTGTGTCAGCACACTATGACAGCTCCATTGGGTGTGGTTACAGATACAGAGGAGCACACTTTGAGAGAGAAGAGAGAGAAAATTACTTGCTGGCATTAAACCTGACTCTGAAACTCTCAACATGAGAGGGAGGAAAATATGTGTTCAGTTTTCGGTTACTCTAATATAAGGAGAGATACAAGAAGAGTCTGTCCGACTTATCTGGAAACATTTTAGCCACCTTTCAGGGAGTGTCACATACAGGTGTGTTTCCATAACTCAGGATCAGTACACCTTAGTCTCGGCCCTCAGATGCTACTCAACTTGCGGTGCCCTAAACACTTGTGGTTGGTGGTACCACACAGCAGTGGACATTGTTATACTGTAGCCTTGGGCAGGCATCCACCTGCAAGCTCCCTTCCCAGGCTTTGCCCCAGAAAGTGACCCATATTCCTCTAGTCTTTACATCTTATTCTTAGCATCCTGATGATGTCATTATATAAAAGTTCAATTACTTTAAGTGTGGTCCCATGCATGGCACCAATTTTCCTTAGGAGATACTGCCAGGGTCTATTGGCCTTGACAACACAACAGTCACAGGGGCACGCAAACCAGCCCATATGGCTATTTACAGAGGAAGATTGTTATAAAAATTAGGATTACACTGCTATTTAGATGTTTTAAATTATACGATGTGTGTGTTTATTCCCATTTGTCCTGAAGGGCACTTCCCTTTATTAATGTTTGCTGAGGCTGGCAGGGTAAGGTAAAGTTCAGGTTAATGTATAGATGGAGGAATTCCAGAACAGAACAAGGGCCAGAGACAGGTCAGAGAGGTGACATTTAGATTGGGGATATACTGACTAATGATTAAGGGAAAAGGAAAAAGGTTTAGATGCTATATATGCAAATCATCTGTTAACAATTTTAGTTTTAAGACAGCCCATTATTGATGGTATAAGAACCAAATGGTAGTGCTCCACGGGGAGCCTTTTTCTCTGTAACCCCTTCTGTGTGTTGCACTGTGAAACGCTCCTTCTTGTACAAGAATAATAAATTCAACTTAAACTTTGATATTTTGAATCCAGTCCTCCTTATTTAAGGGTTTTTCTTTAAAATTCCCGTAACAAAGATGTAATTAAGAGTTTGGATCACAGGGCAATTTGAGGTGGTTTAAACACAACTGAAGGACATCTTGGGGCAGAACAGGAAATCAGAAAATTGATAGATGAATGGTATAATCTTTTAGATACTTGAGAGAAGACTTAAAGTCTGTGTAAAGTAAGAATAAATGTGTTCTGTCAGACCAAAGAAGAAAGTGTTATTAACCACCCAGCCAAATTTGAATGATTAAAAATATCGACAGGTTTATGTCAAAATCAGGTAGAAATGAGCAGTATTCTCCAGGACTGTGGGGGTGTTTCCGCTGAATGCGCTAAAGCCACACCCACTCGTGGGAGCAGTCAGGCAGCAATTTTGAAGTGATTGAAATGTGTCAGATGAGCTCAGAAAATTATATGACACATGAATTAATCCCTATCTCTGCTAGAGGTACAGGGGTATGCTCAGTTGAGACAGTTGAGTGGACAGTTGAGATCACTGATTAGTGTATGACTGATTAAAACTGCTTAATATTTTAATGAGTCAGTTATCTTTTCATTAGAACATGCTAAAAACCCAAGAGTAAATTTTGATTGCACATTTGTACATGCAGTCCAAAACTATGCAACTATGCATGGGAGGTACAGCAGAAGACAAATTGCTGTCAAGAATATTGTTTTGGAGAATCCTCCTGTCAAGGTCAGCGGGCTACAAGCTACACAATTTTTTTTGTCTCACGTAATTCCTTGGATTTATAAACTACTGTGGGATTTAAAGAAAAATGTCCCACCTAAAAAACGTCTGAATCTCTGGTCAATTCTTCGACAGCTTTGCAGCTTCTTTTGGCATTTAGAAAATAACTCTTGAGTCTGTCAGAATCTGATGTCAAAGAGTTTATTGTGCTCTTATAAACAACAACTGCAATAAAGCTGAGCAGGCTCCGGAAATCTCCTGAATTCTGTTTCTAAAGCTCTCACTTATATACTCAAACAACTCCTCCTTTCCTAGTATTTATCCTGAGACAGCTGTTTTCTAAAGTGTCCAACTCTTGGCTTGGAAATAACAGAATCAGCACTTCAGGTGTATTAGTAAGCCTCTGCGTAGTCAAATGCACACAAAACCTTTAAAAATAATGTAACCTACATGTGATTCTTAGTTAAAAACAGCTAAAATCAGATATGTATACATGTCGACTTATACGTTAGATTTTGACTAATAGATGTCCTATAAAATGTTTGTATCAGTTGCAGTAGGAAGTGTAGGATAATACATTAACTATTCACTGTAATAACTGATAACAATGTCATTAAAAGTGAAGTGCTCAGATAAAAGTATTAATTTCCATTAATAGGAAAGATCTCCTAGACCAAGAGATCAGAAGTTGAATATACACAATAGATGATCTGCAGTTGACAGTTTAATATCAACGCTGAGGAGACAAAGACAATCTCCTTCAACATAAAAGGACATAGCCCTTATATATGCTGGCAAACCCACATCTGGAAAACCCTTCACATTCCATTGGACCTCCTCCATAGCATATCTTAACTCCTCAAAGGAGATCCATGATCCATGACTCTCCTGGGGCCTCAGGAACAACATCAATAAATCTAACTGTGGCTTCTGATAAGGCTTCTACTGAACATGTGTCTCCTAAAATGATAATTCAATACAAATATGTCCTTTATACAGGACATAAAACTTTTGTTCTTGCACCTGTTTCAGGTAGCGCTAATTAGAAAATTCTTTTGACATGATCATACATGATCCGAACACCCAGAGGTGTTTTACATCTTTTGCCTAATGGCACTGTGCAGTATGTTGCTGTAACTACATACTGCTACTCCACTACAAGTCAGAGGCAAAAAAAACTTTCATTTCTGTTAGACTAAAGAATTTAGTGTTCCTTGATGGGTTGAGAAAATTCTCCTACTTCCTTCTGAGCCACTCTGCATCTGCATGCATTACATTACATTTTCTCCAGTGGAAGGGCACCCCAGAGGGCACTTCATCACTTTTTATTGCACATTGGAGAGGTCACTTTATCTTTGTTTTATCTATCTTAGGGACATCCACGAGGGCACTTTTGCTGTTGCTGCTGCTGTTGTTGTTGTTTTTTCAAGCATTGAGTGGATTTATAATTGCAAGCCCTGTGTGTGTGTGTTTGTGTGCATGGAGAACGTGCAGAAGTGAAGCGTGTACGTGTCTTCTTTGTATCATTGCTTCCAAGCCACTTACTTATAATTCATTCCTCCTTACAGAAGGTGTTTGTCTAACTCTGCAATTATTTACTTTGTTGCAGGTAAAGGGGCCATGGCAGAGGTGTCAACTATTGTCAGTGTTGTCCAGCAATATCTTCAGAAACCAAATGAGTCATCTCAGAGTACGTGCATGTCAGATCATACTCTAGATACCTCTGGCACCAAAGACAAATAGAAAATAACGACGACAACATGTCCTTAAAATGAATCTGAATTCATCCTTTATACTGTTAAACTATATTGTATTTTAATTTTAATCTGTGTGACTACAGTATATACCTTGTCTTATCTCGCACATGCGACCCATTACAAGAGCCAGCCAAGAGTTTGGGTAGCAAATTAGGAATAGTTTTTGTGAATAGCCTTCGTGGCTAAGATAAGTATCAGATTCTTAACTAAAGAAACACATGATAGATAACTGAACTTCCTTCTTTGTCAGACTCTTAACCTTGTTTGAGTGAGGACCTCTGAGCTTTCAGCTGAAATACTTAGAACTTGGTCATCTCTGAGTGGTGTTCTTTGTAATTATGTTCCTATATGCTACATTTGTTTGCTCAGTTTGTCTTTTTGTAATAAATCTGAGACAATAGAGCAACTTTATTTTTTCGTCTCTCACTGGTAACTTCCTCCACATGTTTCAAGGCCCTACACACCCATGATAAATACAGTTGTTTGCATCTATTATCTGATAAGTCCTTTTGTTTGGGATTACACGGATGTGTACAGAGTATCATTGTTTGGTATCACTCTGGTTCTTCTATTACCTATGATGCACAAATAGGGGCAGGGCAACATGCACTTTTACACTACTGCAGTGTATGTACTTTGGTGGCTACAGTTCTTAGCAAAGACCAACCTGCATCTGCATCCTGAAATCCTTTCATATAATTCTCTAATCATTATTCGACCTCACGGGTACAATTTCACATGTACTACCTTTGTGAATCAACCCATCAGTCTTGTTGTCAACAGCCATTACAGATATAATTGTTTATGGTTGGTTGTTTTTTTTTTTTTTTTTATGTATCACCTATTTGTCATGAAACCACACTGATGTAATTGCAGGCTTGTTGTTGTTGTCATTTAAGCCGCGCCTCTTTTCTGTCGTGAGGCGTTCCATATCCAAAAGTCACATTGAAATGAGTGTGAGTTTATTTCTGTTTTGTACAAAGCAGTATTTCATTAGTGACAAACTAATAAGCTCATGTGATGGAAGAAGATCAGAAGTATGAGATAAAAAAAAAAGTAAAATGTAGTTCCTGCATTGACAGTTTACTGTCTTAAAAATACACATCTCTTCCTTGTTTTGGCAAAGAAATGCTGCCTGACTGCCAGCACCTAAATGGAGTGAACAGTTTGACAAACCTGTTGCTCTACTTGGCCTTCCAAAAAAAAAAAAAAAGCTTGGTTTTACTGTGTCTGTTATTTAGTTTAGTATAGCTGAACAAATAATGCTCTTATAGCCATTGTGAATGTTAAATGTACATAAATCAGGCTTCATCAGACATAAGTGGCATCATTCTGACATTTTGTAGTTTGTAAAAAAAAAAATAAAAAATTGTTAGCTGTGTTTAAATCAACAGAGTTGTAATTCAGCAAACGGGTCAATAAGCCATTAAAAGTCATGAACAACATTCTTCTTATCTGAGTCTGTTGGAGCTCCTGTGGGGTTAATTATGTGATACAAAGCAGTGGAAACTATTTTCCCACAAGGCACTTTGACAGACTGGCTGTACTGCAGGACACATAACATAAACCTGTCAGCTTAAGTGTGGAAATACCAGATTTTACAACTAATTTTGTGAAACATATACTCTTATTTTATTTGACAATATGTATGTTTTAATATAAAAATCATAATATATATATCATATCATATATATATATATATATATATATATATGAGATATATAAAGTAGAGGTAGATGTATTTATAAAGTGTTTTTTACCATGACTCTAAGCCTCAAAGTTCAAAAGTGATGAAACCCATGATTAACATAGTGTACAACATGTTTATCTTTGTGAAAACCCCCTATCTTCTAACAAAGTGACACGTACAAGTCTGGATTGTGTCAAGAGGAGACAGATGAGAGATTGCCAAACCAACCAGACAAGGGTTTGTTTGTATTAATGAGTGGAAACAGACAATCTTTAAGGTGTCTTTCTTGTAATAACTCCAAGAAACTGAACCTTGTAGGTGGCAATTTTAGAGGCATGTCAAGTCTGCAATAGTATCATGCTGGATGAGTCAAGATACAAATACTGATGTCATCCAGAGACAGGAAACCATTCGTAATAAAAGTAAAAAAAAATCTGATTTACAAACACAATCCAAATCTGCACTGTTGGTATAAAGTGTTATTATTATATGTGTTTATATACATTTCATTGTTTTATAGCACTCATGAAAAACGTTTCCCAGATCATTAATTATATTCCTTTGTCATCAAACTGCAAACATGCACGTTTTCAAAGCATTGAAATTCTTCCCTAAGAGATCGGACACGTACAACACATAGATATTTGTGCTGCACGTATTTGTTTTTTTTTTTTTGTTTGTTTTTCTTTTTCGTCTATGCTCTCCAGACAGTTATGTTTTATCTTACTTTATCTCTGTTCCCACCAAATCCAAGGGAGGTGGAGGAAATTTGGTTTGCAAATAACCAGGGGCATTCATACTGTTGGGCTGTTGAGGTTGCAGCAC
The DNA here is from genome assembly GCA_036365135.1 of Miichthys miiuy. Lineage (NCBI taxonomy): Eukaryota > Metazoa > Chordata > Actinopteri > Sciaenidae > Miichthys > Miichthys miiuy. The sequence goes on along the minus strand of CM071605.1, from coordinate 30,264,566 downwards.
ATGGAGCCATGTGAATGGCTCTTCAAACAAAATGCATCCTTCCCTGAGCCATAACTTGTCCTGCTGCGATTGGCTGCTGGGTGATTCTGTTAATGATGCCAGAGAAACATTACATCAGCCGTGCCGACAAGGGGAGTGTCGTTGAGGCCTTGACAGCGCTGTGGATCAGTGTGCAGACTGCAGGTGTGCCTAAGGGGAATAAACACCATGTTCTCATGGACAAATCATCAAAATGCAGAAGGCTGTGATAAGCTGTAGTCAGATACTGGGATGTAGGAACCAATCAACAGTACGCTTTTAAGTCTAAACATACTTCTTTTCTCTACTTTCACCTCAGTCCCTACTTATTAAAATATGTTTACTTCAAGAACTTACTGTGCAGTCTCCCAAAAATATTATTGCACCCTTTTACCTCTATCAAACCTCTGTGGACAAACATTCAGGAAACAACTGCAAATTCTAACATAACTACTGTTGTGAATGAAGGCTGATGTAACTAAACAAAAAGTGTACGAGAGACTGATCCAACAAAGTCATACTTCACTGTCACTAGTGATTAGCCGTTGTCATTCAGTTCAACTAAATCCAGGGAGTTTGTATTAAAGTGCATTGAACTTCCGATCTTGGATCTCTTTAAAAATGTCCAAGGGGAGTGAAAGACTTTATCTTAAGGGTTAATTTAGGACCTGAAACTAGTTCTGCTTACTCAGTGTGCTCATATCGCAAATCCAAATAAAAGTGGTTATTGGATTGTATACTGCAGTTTCAAAGTTTACATGAGGCATGGGAGGTGAGGTAGTTTACAAGTGCTGTGACTTCCCGTGGCTGCTGAAGTTAGTCTGTGGAGTTGCTTGAAAAGAAAAGAGCTTGAATAATTAGGACCTTATTCGCAAAAACAAGTGAGCATCTCCGTTGCCAGTTCCCTATCCAATTTTCCCTCTCTCTTCTCCCGGGCTAGCAATACTTACGGACAAACAACAAACATCCTAATAAATGTCCCTTTATGGGACCAACATCTCTTGTCACCTTTCATAGCTGACTTTGCCATCTCAATCTTTACCACTTAAGGACACAAGACATACTATTTAGAGAGAGAAACAACAGGTCAGCAAGAACCTATTCCTTTAGAGGTCACCTTGCGAATTCTTTTAAGGAACACACTTCACATTCAGCTGCTTCATCAGGTGAGATCAATGAATTACTATGAAATGTTTGTAAGAAGATACACCACACAAGCTTTAACAGTAGAAATGTGACTAAACAATCAGTTATCATACTGAGCATGCAGCTACACATTTTAATCAAGATTTCAATGTAGAGTCCTAATTTAACACAAAAAGGACTTTAGTGTGTTATTTTTTATTCATATATTTGCTAGAATGAACCAGAATCTGCACACATTAGAGTGACCCGAGCAGTGAGATAAAAACAGACACACTCTGGATTGTCCCGCTGTCCACATCACACAATGTGTGTATAACCTAACTGTATAAATACGGGACAACAGATATGAATTAGACCGATCTGATATCTTTTTCCCTGTGTCATTATTTGTACAAATTCAGGTCTGCATTTGCCTCGTGTGTCTGTTGCACCTTGTGCAGTCTCTTGGCTCAGCATGTAGTTTCTGGCCTCTGGGAATATTCAAAGGTGTTTCATCATAAGCTACATCCTGAGAGATCACCTGCTCTACTCCCCATGTCACCACAACTCCCCTTATTGACTCTCAGACGTTTAAGTGTGGTAAACATCTTGTGGATTCACTCAGGAGTCTGACATATTGTACTTACTGTATTTATTATACTATGTGAACTTTATATTTTACTGCATGTTAAGCAATTATAAAGTTGTGTCTGTAAATAACTGATGGCCAACTACCTGATAAAAGTGCTGTGAAACTGATATTTTTTTGTGAAAAAGGTCAACCTTGAATCCACACAGAATAAAAACAAACGACTGCAAATTGTTTTACTTTTGATTTGTGCTTTTGCTCTGTCCACAGTTTAAAGGTATTTATTACTCTCTTTGTATGCATTGTAACTTAGTCTTTCTCCAGGAACCGATCTGAATGATTTTTGAACAGAAAGTGTTACTCGTGTTGATAGCCCCAGGAAAAGACAAACTCTCTCTCTCTCTCTCTCTCTCTCTCTCTCTCTCTCTCTCTCTCTCTCTATATATATATATATATATATATATATATATATATATATATGTGTGTGTGTGTGTGTGTGTGTGTGTGCATGTTTGAAGATTTGTGGTGCTGTACCCATATGGCATACTGTTAGCCCCTTGATGCTTTATGTTGGTTAGCCTTAAGATGTAATGCCATAGTAACTGGAAACGGGGGAGCTGAAAACACAAATGGGGGAGCTGTGAAAGCACTCTTTGGGGAAAAGTCTCTGCCTCCTCTCCTCAGTCAAACCCCCCTGACGAGCGTCTCTTTACCTGCGAGGCCACAGGGACTGATGGAAGCCACCAACTTGTCTAGACCAAATGGTGGCAGCCTCACGGGACGCACAAATTAGACTACAACTCACAGGCGGAGAGGGACTGGTATGATGCAAGTGCAACAAGATATTAACTCATTCAGAGGGTAAATCAAGCAAGTGGAAGAATTTAGGTTCACAATAAAGTTGGATTTCCTATATGTCACCATAATTATCTTATTAAAGCAGCAGATATGCTGCTAAAATAAAGCATTTTTATTACTTTAGTGCTAGTATTAGACATGAGATAAAACACAATTCGCCTATGGTAACAGTTGACCTGATTTTAACTTTGGTCAACTAGTCAACCATTAACCACATTAGGATGAGGTCAATACATGGTGATTCTGTGCTAGAACCTTCACAGCAGTATTTTAGCTATACAAGCTATTTCTAAGTTATATTATCCTCTTAAAAGATCAGTATCTCATTCTTATTTACACTTTTTGTTCTGCAGTTCATTTGAGGCTACATGCACACATGACAGTCTGGATACAGCGCTGTCTTACAGCAAGTCTACCCATGATGTTTTTCAAAGGGAAACACACTTAAATATGCTGCCGCAAATTCATTTTATTGTTGCAGGCATCATTATAGAGGCGTGTTTGTTTTTTTTCCTCATCCAAAGTTATGCAGAGTGTATTCTGACATGACCCTGCAGTGTTTAAATTCTTTGTTGTCAAAGAGCAGTGGGATCTAGGTCAAGGGTCCCTAAACTGTTTTTTTTGTTTTGTTTTTTTTTGTAACTATGTGAATGTCAAATAACAAAAAACTCATGAAGTCCATGAAGTGAAATAATAACAGATTATTGGAATACAGAGAAAGGACATTCAGGCTAAAGAAATCAATAACACACACACACAGGCATGTAAACTGTCAGTGGATTAATAAAAACATGACTCTATGTTCATTTATTTAGGTGGCAGCTCGTCATTTGAATACAGCCAATAAAAGGTGTGAATGTGGCCAGCGGGAAAACGTGTAAAAAACAAGCTGTGGATAGACAGAGGGCGTGACTCCGCCTATTGATCAAAGACCATCCTCCTCCCTTTTGTCTTTTCTTCAGTTTGTTAACTTCTCTAAAAGCCGCGTGGACTTCGGGCGAGCCGCTCCGACCTCTGGGCAGGTCTTCATTTTCATTTTTTTTGTTTGTTTTTTTGTGGCGCATCCGGACTGACCCAATCCTCCAACAAGCCAGAGAAGACACACACTCTCTCCACTCTTTTCCTAGAAGTTGTGTTTCATGGAGTCTTTGTGGAAATCATTAATTGTCACCACAGCAGCGAGGTAAGAAAAAAAAAAAAAACTAAATGTACAGCTCAATCTTCAAATGTCCAAAAATAAACGACAGGTTATGAGACAGATTGCGAAACAAACAAACAAATTTGGCAACACACGGGTTTTTTTTTTTTTTAAATCTTCTAAGAAATGTCATGACAGATTCTGAAACTACTTGGGTAGGTAAAGCAGTGCATAGAAGGTGTTTGGAACTGTGTGTTTTGCCCACAGTGTGGTTTTCTTTAGTTTTACCGTGGGTTATGTCGCTTTGCAGCCTGTATGGAAATTACTCGCACTGTGATCGAGCTCTTGCGCGTATCTGATTTTCATATTATTTGCTTCCTATTAATCTGAGTAGGCTGTTTATGCAGGCAGGACATGTCCTTGTATGTAACTTCATAAGTAATAAATAGTATAAGCGCCTCATAGGGCCTGCCTGTCAAAAGAAACTGCGAAGACTTCTGTACTTTCGCATAGTTTTAAGTTCCGTTTTTATGTGAGAACGTGAGTCATTTTTATTGGCTGCTTTGAGACGAATTTAACGGGAAGAACTTTTTTTTTTCTGCTTTTATGTCTTGTGAACTTTTCTTGCACTCAGGTTGATATATATTAGATATCAGACAGGAAATTATATATAAATTTGAGGCAGATTGGAATGAAGTGCGTTTCTTTTTTGCCCACTCAGTCCTTGCACGTGGTTTGAGACCCAGCCAGTCAGTTTTGACGGTTTTCTTTCGGAAGTCACACTCTCCATCACCCTGCAGATCTGGGAGACACACAAATACAAACACAAACACACACACTTGAGATTGTGCGGTTTTTAGTCCGTTGAAGAGAGAGAGAGAGAAAAAAAAGGTTTTGCGCAGTTTCCTTCATGCACATACACCACATTTATCTTCCCTGCAGATACGCAGATAAGACATCGCTCTGTACTTTTCTGAAAGGTGTCAACAGGATGAACTGATAGTATCCGTTAGGGTCTGTGTGCTGCATGAGTCAGGATTTAGTGTTAATGTGGGCTCCACTCTCATCACAGCCTATTATTGACAGATATTATTGTCATGTTGTTGTTTTTTTATAAGCCTGAACTTAGATGTGGTAGGTGTGTGTGTGTGTGTGTGTGTGTGTGTGTGTGTGTGTGTGTGTGTGTGTAGTGGATCTGATATGATTGATTAGTATATGCCATACTGTAAACAAACAAACAAACAACAAAAACACCTTTACAGGCCTCCTGTCCCATCCTGTATGGCGGATTTACCGGTTAGATCCTTTGATGATCCGTGATGAGATCATCTACCTCCTTCTCCTTTCATGCAAACCTGACAGTTTGTCGTTGTTTGTTCATTTTATATATATATATATATATATATATATATATATATATATATATATATATATATATATATTATATTAACTGGTTCCAGTTGTTCAAATGTGAGGATTTGCTCTTAATTCTCTGTCATATATAATATTTAACTAAATATTTGGCCTTGACTTTTGGCCTTAATATGGTTGGTATTTCTGACATTTTCTTAAGACAAAAAAAAAAAAATGAACCATTATCAATAATGAGCACTTAAATTAAAAAGATAAATAAAAGTTAGCAATGAAACTTTGGAGAAGTGTTTGAAAAAAGGAAGTATGGTTGAGGTTTTGCAGAATAGAAACACACAGTCTACTGTAGTGTTGTTTCCCAGGACGTGAGCACAAGTTGAAAAGTACGTGTCATATCAGTTTATGAATTCTGGTTTGATAAAATCGAGACTAAAGCTCTTCGATGTGACAGTGGTGACAAATTGTGATATGAGCTGTTGTAAGACCATAATGTATCAACTGTGACTGGATTACAGTATTACAGTAATTCAGTTCTGTTGCAATTTTTCATATTTACAGACTTGGCCCTGGCCTTAAAGCAGTAAAGACTGCTTTGAGTCACATATGGGTATTATCACCACCACAGCTGTAATGCTGAATGTTGCACGATGAGAGCTTGCAACATTTGGTGGCTATCACATTGGCCGTAGGAAGTACTTCTCATTTTTAGTTTTATATCACTTACATAAGTGTGAAGTTATGAATCATCTTCGCACATCCTCAAGACTCTGAACTTCTTTGTCACTTGCTGCAATTCAAGCTTGCTGCAAGTTTAGAAAATGCCTCAAGCTAGTTCTTCGCTAATGTTGACTCATTTATGGGTGCTAAATGTTTATTTTATATCCTGTATCCTGCTATTTTATCATGTCTGTGGTGAGATTTCATTTAAGCTAGTTAAAAAGATGGATTCCTTGCACCAATCTTGCATAGATAATAAATAATAAATAATAAATGCCAGTGTCTAATTGTTGTTTTTATTTTCTCAGGTCTGAAGCCAAATCATTGCACTATCATAACAAAGTTACCACATGATGAGCAGCCAGTCAATGCAGACCCTCGTTGACCCAGTGTTTCAACCCAAGATGCCATTATTCGATGGGACCATAGCATCCACAGGACTGTCAAAGCCACAAAATATGTCTGATTTCCTGGGTAAGACGCTGCAGTACAACGGGGCCTACTTTACTTATGACCCCAGAGGAAAAGACGGAGCACAATTCACTCCTCCTTGGAGCAACTCAAAGACCTCTCTGCTGGATGGTAGAAGTCCTGTGACTCACCTCTCAGGCATGGAGGGACAAAACCACATAATTTACAGGCAAGACAGCAATTCTTCAGAAGAAGGCCATTCTCATTCCTCCTCTCTGCATCATGTACCAGTAAAAAAGGGGTTTACATTATACAGAAAAAGTCCTGGGATCAGCAGTCCTACAGCTGCTACATCAGTGGCTGCGGGAAAACAAAAAAATGGGAGTGACAATTCATCTCCCCCATCTGAAAACTCTGTTTACCTAGCGATTCCTAAGCCAGTTTATGGACATAACCCCTGCTGTAATGAACTGGGTTGTGTGATAGGACAGCGATACGGTCTGGAACATGGCACGCCGAGGATACCAAACACTGTATATGAGCATGATTGGATGCAAAATGATGCTCACTACACTGAAAGACCACCCATCCACAGGAAAGCACAAGACTCACTGCTGCAACAAAGACGTTTACAGTTTGAGCCCAGTACAGAACCGCTAAAGGGGATACCCGTGGAGACCTACAGCCCAGGTAGAGCAAGGACTTTGCCTGCTATGATTGATCCAAACAACAGCAGTTACCCCTGCACCCTGACTCGTACACTGTTTGGTTCTTTAAGTGAGCAGAGCCAGCGTTTACAGACTTCCCCCCAAGGCTACGCTAGTTTATACCCCTCCCATCCTACATATGAGAATATGACCTCAGAGGTTTATCAGGAACATTCTCCCATGTCCAAATATGGCCAGCTAACACAGCACTCGATGTTTTACTACCCCCAGGCAAATGTGGAGGTAGAAAACAGGACACAGTGTAAAGATACTGGCAGTAAGCAGAGAGAAGATGTCCCCGTTATTCTTAAACACACAATCTCAACTCCCCGGGAGCATTACATGGTGCCTCAGTCGCTTCATGGGGAAATTCCATTGCCTTTGCCTAGCACTGAAACATCGCCAAATCATTCCTTTATGCGGGGATTTGACTATCCATGTTATGCTGTTCCTGGATTTCATTTAAATGCAAGTCAAATCAGACCCCCCCTTACCACCAACACACCATTCCGACATGTGGACCAAACCAGTCCTACCAGACGTATAAGCCAACCTGGCATCTCGCCATCCAGCATACAAATTAACAGATTTTTCCCCCCACTCAACAGCCTGCACATAGACCGACCTGTCCTTCCATCAACTGGCTTGAACATGGACAGACCCCTGGACTATTCCTCCTGTGAATCTCGGGTTAGGTGCTCAAAACGACCAAAAGGTCTTCCTGTTTCACCAGCACCATGGCTGCCCCAGTCACCCCATCACAACCAAAACCACATAGCTCTACCTTATAGTGCAAATGTCAGAAAAATTATGTATTCCCCTGCTGTTGCACCAGGTAATAAAGACAATGGCACTGGATCTGATTCAGCCAAGGCTGTTCTTAAACGATGCCTGAATAGAAGTATTTCTCACTCATCTTCACCTATCAAAATAAAAGAGGAGGAGCAAGAGGACAGGGGTTTATTTGAAATAAAACGACAAAGGGTGGAAATGGAGAATGCACATGTAGAAAATAAAACAAAGTCTCCTCCTATGCCAGTAATTGACAATGTCTTCAGTCTGGCACCTTACCAAGCATACCTGCAAGCCTCTGGAGTGTTATTTCCAGGCAGAGTACCACAGAGACCTGTCCAGTCATCTGAGCAAGTCAAACCCAGGCCAGTCATCAAAGAGAAAAGGCAAGATCAAGATGAGCAGCCTGTTGTTTCCAAAGTAATCAGTGCAAATACTCCAACAGAGAAGCCTGTCGTAGAAACCTTTGAACTCAAAAATATTAAAGTGGAAAAAGTAGATCCAACAGACACAGACAACTCTGTAAAGAGGGACTGCAGCAAAGGAGCAATCAAAAAAGAGCCTGAAGAAACTGGTTCATCTAACAGTGAGCACATGTTGGTGATAAAGAAATGTGAACCTGACGAACTTGAAAGTAAACCTTCAGTAGCAGTTGAAAAGACTGAGACTTCAAATGAGTGCAAACCTGGGGAAGTGACAACACAGATGAACTCGTCTCCTCAGGGTGATACATGCAAACAGCACGGACCTGTCGTCACCGTTGAAACCAAATCAGTTACTCCACCTCAACCAACTGAGCGCAGACTAAATTTCAAAAACATTCCTCCCCAGTGTCTGAAACTATCCACCTATAATATAGTTCTCAGTGATACAAAGCATTTGAGCCAGGTTCTGCCATCAGATAAGCCACCCATACAGCTAACAACTGAATTTATACCAAAACTAGAGCTCCAAATGCCAGTCCGCAAGCACTTCTTTGAGTTGCACCATTCCCTCTACAAGCTAGTATCCAAATCTGTGTTGGCCTCTTCAGAACAGGATCTCAGAACGTGGTTGTCTCAGTTGGAACTGACTGAACCAACTTCTCCAACGACCAAAGTCCAGAAAGTGTCCTGTTTGTTGGCTGTAAAAGCCAGAGAGATGTGGCTTACTGAGGAGATAAAGGTAGCACTCCATAAGCTCCTTGAGAGACTGAGAGAGTACACCACCCAGGAACGCTGTCCTTTTCCACACGTCATGCGGACAGGTGCAGTGTTTATTCCCATGCTGGTGGTGAAGGAGTTGCTGTTCCCAACAGTCCAGGGCACCTTGATTGACCAAGTCCTGCAGGAGCACAAAGTGGAGCTGCGGCCCACCACACTCTCCGAAGAAAAGATCCTCATCCAGCTTCATAAACGAGCCTGTTCCTCCAGGCTCAGGAGACTCATGTCCCTCAAACACCTGCCTAACATCTACGCTGACGTGGTCAACCTTTTGTATTACACCTGTGTCTGCAAACATCTGGGTAAGTACATTTTAACTTCAGAGTTACTTAAGAAATCTAATATACTGTGTGTCAAGTACAGTAAATGTCTTTCTACTAAAGAAAGGAAGAAATTGGTATTGCAGTGATGTGATACAAACATTTCTGTCTGTTTTTAAATTAATGTTCCATTGGGATGGTACTGTAATATTTTGTTTCTTTTGGTATTGTCAAGTCAAATTAGAGCCGCTGCAGTAAGAACTTTGTGAAGGAGACAGGAAATTAATGAATAATTTATTTTAGGGACATGCATAAACTGGTTGCAGTTTTTAAAAACAGGGGATCTCTCCAATAATGGTAGTTCTTCAGCACAAAGACTTTATTATTCACTCATTTTAATTTATTAGTCAGGAAGCTATAAAAATTCAACTTTGTCACCTTCACCTTGTCATATGCTCTCACTGTTATTTGTGCTTTGACCGCAGGACACACTGAGATAATTAATATTGTTTCAGACAGAATTTCAGCAGAATTTCACTCCCACGTACTTAAAATATCTTTGTTCCTTGACAAATACTTTGAAAGCGTAAAGCTGTAGTTTGATATGTGATATGTACTACATGATTGCCAAAGCAATGGTACTTTCTGCCATCTCTTGCAGATTTCTGGAAATTCCCATTTGTTAGATGGTGTGATTTATAAATTCTTCTAGATTTCATAACAAAACATGTTATTGTGACTGTTAGCTGTATATTTCCCTCAAATAGTGTTTTAGTAATCACATTTTCTGCCTTATTGGCCCTTTTTTATGCAAAGAACAAACCACAATAAACAACAAATATTCAAAATAAAATCCATTTATTTTTTACAGAATCAACTTCACCTGATGTCCAAAAGAGAGTCCAGGTATATTTATTTTTTATGTTGTCCCTTAATCTCACTACACTTTGCTTTTTTGACTAGAAAGCAGGGAAAGTCTGCTAACTTTCAGTAACTAATCACAAGTTGCATGATTGCATTATACTTGTTATGAGTGGGTGGAGGGAAGAGTGCTGAGCTGGGCTATTTGTGGAAAAATTAAACTCCTTCATGATTTTGTTTTTATAGTCTTTAGTGGACCTTAAAGACTGTGTGTGTCAGGCTGTCAGTTCACATTACCAGAGGAAGGAAGTGACTGCCTGTCACACAGAGGGTGCTAAACGGTGGCGCATTTTTAGCCATTTTGCTTGAAGAGAAGTGTATGTTTTCAGAATATGCTGATCATTATCTTCAACGTGCATCTGTACTGTTTAGTTATATTGGGACTAAGTGATTAGTGGTGCTTTGAGAAAACCGCTCAATGTCCATGTGGGTTTAAAGGATAAAGCCAGCAATATTCTAGATTTTTGTTGTTAACAAATCCAATTAAAAGACCACAAACAATGTGTTTCTCTGCCTCTCAATACTTTCCGACTTCCCCTGTGACTCTCCGCCTCAAGCCCATTTTGTTCCTGAATCTCAAAAAGAGTTGCAAATGTAGTTTCATTTTTCAGTTAATTCTATAAAACAGCCAGACACTGTAGCTGTTTGTCTCAAACCGGAATAAATAATGCCTTTTGACTATCTTAAGTTTTTGGCTCCAGTGAGGTGTACGAGATGTTGATTCAAAATAAACTTCATTTGTTCATCATAATGATGTGGTACATCACCCAGTGCAGTGTGGACAAAAGTAGAGGTTTACAGTAGAGAGGAATGAGGTCAATTTTGGATGCACAGGCGATACTGAGGAAGTGAAGTTTGTTTGTTTAGTGTTTTCATGGGATTTGTTGACAATAAAAAAAAAGAGCATCACCGTATTTGTCCTTTAAATCACCTTTTTACTTTGTGTCCCTCAACAGCTATTATTTTATTTGGCACATGTATTTGCTAAGTGAATCCAATTTCCGTTTGCTGCTGACATTATTAACAGTTCACATGGTTTGAGAGCACTTGACTTTGGTATCTGAACATTTCCCTTGTCTTACTCTTGCCCAACTGCTGTTTTATCCCTGACTGATCCCTTGTAGCAGCTGACTTTTTTCCCAGCCTTTGTGTTTACTCCCACAGGCTTCTATTCTATCTCTGCTGAAAGGGTGTTTCATGGTGGAGGATCATGCTGTCCGATCACCATGTCTGCTGATATTAATAGAATAGTTTCTCATTGTTCTTGTGTGATGAATAAGCACTATGGGAACATTGATTTGTCAACCTGTATGGAGGTGATGGACTTTCTGGTTGCTAGCCTGTTTTGAGGGAATCATCTGTTGAGAAATTGAATTTTTTTTTTATTTATATAAGTTTGAAACTTTCACTTATATTTAATATTTCCCTGATAACTAAATCAATTCTAAAACCTCTAACCTTCCCATTTGTCACCAACCTAATGTTGGTTGACATATCTTTTTTCTGATTCATGTTGACCTTTCCTAATTGCTATATTCCTTGTGTTGCAGGATTAGATATGGATGATACTGCTACTAAAGAAAAAGATGAAGACTGTGAGGAGACTATCAGTAGGACTCCAGTATTTTATCACATCGCTGCGTCACCAGCCTCACCTGCAGAGTCACGCCCACAGAGACCTTCGATGGACCAGGAAACCAAATCTAATTTGAACAAGAACAGGACAAAAAGCAGGGTGAAAAGCAGTTCTAGGCGCATGTTTCTCGACAGTAGTTTATCAGATAAGGAAGAGGCAGGTGACAAAGTAAGTCAAAGTGTGCTGAATGCATTTAGTAATAGTGGCCATCATTCTGAAGGGACTGAAAATAAAAGTGACGGTATGGATTCAGAGCAGGATTCTTCACCCATTCCACTAAGCACTGAGAATTCGTGGACATGTCCTTTAACTTTTGACGAGCTTTCTTCATTTCCCAGCGACCCAGAAACAGAAGAATCCTCCAGTTCACGGCCTATTCAGTCTTCAGGATTAGCCGAATCTCCTGTTAGATCCAACAATTGTTCAGGTGTGATTCTTAAGCTAAGGAGGATGTTTAGCGAAGGTATGAACAGAAAAAAGGCCCACTACCAAGCAATCTCAGACTCTGGGACATTTGCTGATCCTTCCCTCATACAAACTGATGATGGGGAGAAAGAAGCGAGTAGCGAGGTTGGCCTTCGCAGAAGAACACAGAAAGTAACCCACAGGTGGCAGAGAAAAGGAGGCTTCTCTCATGCCTTAAGACCCCTTAGAAGCTCTTCTAAAAGAAAACTCAGATCGCTGTTAAAGATCAAATACTGTCCCTACTTGTCTGCCTGCCACAGCGCTGAGCACAGGAGGCGCTGGGTCCTGCGTTCAGCTGTCCAGAGGGCTCAGAGGGCCATGAGGTTTTACTACCCAGACCTGGTGGGCAAGAGGATTCGCCATTTGTATGAAGAAGATGACAAATCAGAAGTGTGGTACAGAGGAGAAGTGCTACGAATCCATGAGGCCCACACCAACCCTCTAAAGACTATATTTGAGGTCAGATATGACAGCGAGCCAGAGTGGAAATACTACCTGGAGCTGTTGATAGACTATAAAAAAGGATGGCTAAAGATTGAAGACTAGTATCCCTAAACAGATGTCTGTGTGTGTTTTTGGTCACATCACTGAGTGCAACGATGATGTTTTTAATCAGTTAACCACTTTTTTTTTTTTTCTTTTAAACTTTCAACAGATTGAACATAAATAACTGTCTTGCCTCCTCAGGAATGAAGTTGGGCTGGATATTTTTTTGTATGCAGGTCAGGTTAACATTCTGTCACTTGAGAAGCACAGGGTGCATTACTTTAGTGACTGACTATAGCCATTGTGACAACTTTTACACATCTGTCATTGGCTTTTCAGGTTCATTCGGATATTAGATTGTAGTTATGAATTCTGAATTTAACTTTTTTTTTTTTTTTTAAAGTCTAAGTGTCACTTAGGTTTTTAAGAATTTAATTGTAAGCAACTATGAAGTTAAATATTTATTGAAGAAAATCTGAGTTAAGTTAGTGACTGGTAGGTTTATTTTTGTTTTGCTAGTAAGAAATGAGCAACCGATGAATGACATGAAGACATTTTTAAAAGGGTTTTACTGTCCAACAGTGCCAGCCACATGTATATAGGTTAACAATAAGAGTCCCGCTCGTGTATGTCATTATAGAGAGTTTTACTGTGTGTAACTGAAGCTGGACAGGCATTAATGCAGTTCTGTACTAAGCTGCTCAAGAGGTCTTTTAAAGACACAAAGTCAGAGGTGTCCCCAAGCCGATGTTTTGAAACCACTGGTAACCTTAAGACTTTCACCTCAAATTCTATCTTATTTGAATTTTGTATAATTTCCTTACACGTCTGCAGATTGGATTGTTAAAACATTATCACTTGTCTTTTTAGAATAAATGATTGTAATGTTTTATGAAATGTTTTGACTCTTTGACTGACTTACCTGAGTTTCATGAGGTTTCTTTATTATTAAAGATAAATTTCACATGGGTCAAATCTTTACCACTGCCAGCTACACATTAAAATTTCACCATGATTTTGAAAAATATAAGCAGTTGATTTTTTTGTAAACATGGCCTTTGAAATAAAACAGCACCTCAAATATAAAACAAATGGTGTTTTTGTCCCCATCGTGTGGCAGAATCTTTAATTGCAAGATTCTGCTCGTCAAAAGTCCTGTTGAGTTGGAAACTCTAACTCCAGTAATGGGTTTGTCTTGTACAAGTGACTACCACAATACACAGTGGTACTCTTCAGGACACAGTTTAAAAAAATAAAAAAATAAAAAAAATCAGATATTGATTTTGAAAAAAAAAAAAAGGATGTTGCCACAGCAAAAACATTGTGTCCATTATCAAACAACCACCCATGCCAGAACGATGTTTGCAACATTTTGCACTTTAATATTTTCTCCAAAACAGACAACTAATTTTTCCCACATTTTTACACTAATAGGAAATAAAACACCTTTGATAGCATAAAGAAAAGATATGTAGAAAAGTATTAAAAGTTTTTGGATGTCTCAATTTAATGTAAGTAGCTGCTTCTGTTGAAATGTTCATGAACTACTAGCAGACACAATGGAAACAGAGTGAGCCCTGGAGAGCATATTAGCCTAATGATCACAGCTACAGCTGGTGTGTTACCTGCAAGACAACAGCCCATCTTTTTGTTATTATCCATTCAACTTATGTCATTGGTTTGTGACTTGAGAGACAAAATGAATTCAAAAGTAACATCATACAAACAACCACCTGATCTTTATCATACAATCTGTAAGTAAAAGTGGTGCATAAAAGCTAACATTTTGCCTAAAATCATCATTATTCAATGAAAGTTACCAAATTAATTTCACTCAATGCTGGAAGACACAACTCTGTAAAGGCCTGTAGTACACTACATCGCAAAATACATAGCGCAGAAATGCATCATGGATGGTTGGGTAATTAATATGATTGAGACCAAACCTACTCTAATGACTCACACAGTACTCCCAAAAATGAGATTTCTCATGACATTTATTCAAATAAACAATACAGTTTATAATTTGCTAGGATAAAATAATAAGTTTGAACACATAAGAAGCATGTGGGAATGAATTCCCCAAAGATCTGAAACTGGATTAAAGGATGTGTTTTAATGAAAGCTGACACTTTGGTGTCATCTTCTGACTTGCATCAGTGCCTGTATATTCATGTCCCCTCCAGTCAATCTTGTGAAGACTGCCATATTGCAGAGACATGAACGAGCATTTACAAGCAGAGAGCCTGACAACCAGAACAACCACCACATTGAACAATGCAAAACCTGGAGGGGCACTGACATTTCCATGTCAAATCCTCAATCCGTGTGCGAAAAATACAGTCTTTAATGCAAAAGCATAACAGCGTTATAAACAGTCCTACAACCTTTAGAGGTTTGCCCTATATTCCTCATCTGCCTAAGGATCACGCAAGTCCATCTGGGTAGCATGGTTTAAAGCAATGTTCTGTCTCACTGCAAGGGTGAGAGATCTCTTCAGAGAGGCACGGCCACTATCAGCCCCTTGCCATCCAAGTATCCCTTGCAAGAGTGATGCAGATGCCTGACCCTGTTTGACAGTGATCCAGCCCAATTAGCAGCACTACAAAGCTGTGCTGTCAGTACATTCTATTACCCTCATTCAATCCCCAAGGTGCAAGCTGAGCTTTAAGAGGGCTACCTCAAGCCACGTCGGGAAAGAGAGAAGAAAAAAAAAAAAAAAGAGTGAATGTCACTCAGTTTGGCTCTTGCAAATAATTAGTAATGTTCTTAAATGTTAAACACCTCTAAAAACAACTAAGAGTGTACGGCAAAAGGTTAGAATAGAGGGACACAGGGCCGGAGCATTCTACCTTACCTTTGAACTGTAAAACTTTTCCGTTCTTGGTTTTCTAACTTGGCTGTGCACTTTCGCTGAGTCCTTTATCTGATCACTTGGCATCTAAGAGAAATTCTTTCTATCACTCCCCATTTAGAGTTACTGATAAGGTGTAACTTGTGCACTGCTCTAAAGAGACTGGGGATGATAGGGCGAATGCCTTGTTGCCAAAGATCTTCAAGCTCCCACGCACTATGGTGGGAGGAAACGGACTCATCCTACATGGCAAAAGTACACTCTCTTTCGATATTGGTAAAGAATAAATATTTCAAAATTATGCAAACACGTGCCACTCTTGCTCTTTAACTTCCATGCATATGGACTATTTACAAATTGAAAAATACAGACTTGCTATTTTGTTCTTTTGATGTTTCTTTCTTCTTTTCCCCTGAAATGTCTTTGCCCCTTTGCAATCAGCCTATCAACATTCAGCCACCCAGACAAGGATCTCACCACATATTGCAGACATGGCCAGGACAATTAAAGCTGTGTTGAAAACATTTTCACACTAATGGGAAAACAAAAGTCAAAATCAAAAACAGAAAAGATTCACAAGCAAAAAACATAGGAAAATAAGATAGTTCAGGGGAGGTGTTACAATACGAGCCAAAAGGATGTATTTGTTTAAGATGGATTTTCTGCTTTCTCAAGACTCCACTCTGTTGCTAACAATACTGTAGTACACTTTCTTTTTATTACTCTACCTTTTATTTAAATATAATTTACTTTGAAGATTTTGTTAAACAAATCCAGGAAAAATGATGCAAAAGTGGTTGGTTTGCCAAAGGAGAGGCGGCAGAAGGCCCGTGCTGCCATGTTAAATTGCATCAGCGCTCTAGTTTGTCAAGATACTCAAGAGTTCGTTGCATTGGGACGTGTCCTCAATCCTCAATGTACTCCCACAGGTCCTTCTCATAGCCTTCATGCACGTGCTGTAGCAGCACTCTTCGCCTGCTCTCACAGTATCTGCAAAGACGAAAAAAAAAGATGTTTTAGAGTGAAAAGTGCACACAAGCATAACAGTGGCAGGCAGTGATAACAGTTCTTCCTTCACTGACCTGTACTTATCTTGTACTTTCTGCTTGATATCCTGCAAGGAATCCTGGGAGATATCCCGCTCTAGGTAGCCAGAGAGCACCTCAGTGGCATTTTCCAGGTCTGCCTGGTTGTTCTATAGAACCAAAAAAAAAAAAAGAAGTATTATTTTATGCTACAGCGGCAGATTAAGAAACAGATTAGATCAGTTAGACATAATAATGTCCCCTAAACTTTGGAGCGTCCTGCCTAAGGCCAAGCTCAGGCTACAGGAAGTTGGAGCCAATTTCCTCCCATTCGTCCCTCCCAACATCAGGTGACTAATTTGGTCTTGGGCTTTTGTCTGTGACCTAGTTTTTCTGCCAAGGAGAGGAGCGATGAAAGGAAATGTGTCCAGAATTTTTTGGGATAATCTGTCTACCAAGAAAAAAAATCTGTACAAAGACAAACACTGAAGTAAGTCATACCACTAAAGAGAGAGGAACATGTGTGTCAGAGAGCACAGGCTAAATGCATGGCTCCCACTAACAAGATGATATAATGTTACATAGAAATTGTTATAAAAATTAGGATTATACTGGGGTTCAGATGTTTTAATTCATATAGTGTGTGTGTGTGTATCCTGTCTTTTGCATGTCTCGTGCACTTCCCTTATTTTGGCCTGTGTTTTACTGAGGCTAGCAGGGAGAGATAATTATAAATCAATAGTACAAGGACAGGAGAGACAGGTTAGGGAAGTATAATTTGGATAAGGAACATCCTGTTCATTACTGAGCAGAAAACCAAAAAAGGACGTTATGATATTATCTGTATCAGTAGGGAGGTGTCCGAGACAGCCCATTAAAAAAATGTATAAGAACCAACTGTTAGAGCTCCACAAGGAGCCTTTTCTCTGTAACCCTTTTTGTGTGTTGCACTGTTAAACGCTCCTTCTCGTACAAGAATAATAAATTCAATTTAAACTTTGATACTTTGAATCCAGTCTTCCTTATTAAAAGGGTTTTTCTTAAAGAAATATATATTTTTCAGAATCTGTGTGTGTGTACGATGTGATCTGGTTTTACACGTTAAGGATTTTAAAAGCTCTAAACACCAAAATAGTGGTATTGCTATATGCAGTATCAGTGTCCATGATTATATTATGATAATAAAATACAACAAATAAGTATACTGTATATCTTGTTTCCAGCTAGTAACAATAAATAGCCACGTAAATGCTATCCTTTAAAATAAAATTAATATTTCAAATAGTTCCTTATTGTTCCCTCTCCCACTGTTCCTTATGAGATATTTTCATTATTTGAATATCCTGTGCGATTATAACCATGTAGAGAAAGTGATATGATGACCATAGTTAGACAGTTATGCTTTCTCTGATCTGTTTGTTAGCTAGAAAGGCACTGCAGACAGTTATGATTGAAATCTGTTCCAGTTTTAGCCTAAAGATCAGCCAATATGATCTGTGTGAAGACCTAGTGCATAGGCTTTTCTTTTTATTGTAGTGCTGCCTTCATGAGGCACTACAAACACTGTTACTGTATTAAACACAATTCCATTACAATGATACATTTCTTATTTAATGGCAGCCTAATGTCAACATTTACACTTAAATTCTTTTGCAAATGTTACTTAGAATAGCTCAGGTTATTTACGTCAATCCCCATCTGCTCACATTTATAATATTTGAGCCAACACTTCTTTTATCATACCTCAAAAATAATGGACTGGTTGTTCTTCTTGAGGTAGAAGGCAAAGACGTAAGTGAACATGAGTGTGGAGCGGCACTGGCACAGCACATCCACGGCCTTCTTCAGAAACTGAACCTCAATCCAGGACATGTTGTGCTGTTGCATCTCCTCCATCTTCTGCTTAACCTGAGCATAGAGCTTGTGCTCAAAGCGAAGGCTCTGCATGTGGTTCATGTAGCGGTTGCAGTAGAACAGGTACCTCTGCAAGGCGGCCCTGGAGCGCTGCGCACACAGGATGAAAATGGCTTTAGCTCAAGCATGCTCAACTTGACTTGTGCTAGACTATGAAACTTCAAACTCACTGGGTACTGAATCATCTGGATACTGACATTTCTAAATTTTATTCTGTAGACATTTAAGGAATAATGCCATGCTTCAGTATGCAACAATCAACCATGTTTGTCAAAAGTCTAGTGGACATTATTTATCAGGCTGATGCAGCAGCATTCCTTGTATGGTTTCCACCCAATTAGTTCATTCTTTTTGGATAAACTTCTCAATGTGGCTCTCAACTTGGTTACATAATGAACTGTCACTTGTTTTAAATGTTCTGGTATGCCGTGCTGTGGAATGGAAACAATACTCGTGATGCCGTCTCTCTGTGATTAGAAATGTCAGTTACACCTGTGGAAAATATGAATATTGCTCGATGAAGGATTGTCTTGACCGAATAAATGGACAAATATAAATATTGTGCTATTGTGTGCCATTTGTGCCAAAACAAAACAGTATTAAAATGTATCATTAGAAGTATCATTTATTACCTCTTGAGCATCTCTGGCTGCCTTGGCATCATCTTCATTGTAGCGATTGCAGTTGTACCTGAGACATCAGTCGGGACAGAACCATAAACAATAGACCATAACACACGTCACTACTGTTTGACAATATCTGATGTTTTTAATGTCCACACACAATTACTACCATCGCTGAAGTCAAATGAGTATTCACACATGAAATTACAATTTGCACATATGTGAATTGATACATTTGATTTCTACATAATTAAAACGTTTATGTTTTTACTTGAAACGAAAACAAAAATCTTATTTGAAGTATATTCAAATATTCTTACCAGGCTGAGCCATGGGGTTCCCATGGACCCAGGCAGACCCAGCAGAACTCAGCTTTGCAGTTCTGGTTCCGACAAACCATGTGGTTGCAGCCACCATCTTTCTCAATGGTGACATGGCATTTTGGGCACTCCTGTAAGAAGAGGAGAGCAATGATTTTTGTAAGTCTCAGAAAAAAGACACTTAGATGTCTGTAGATGTTTATATTTAACGTAAATGTGGCCAACATGTTTTTGGACAGGTCCTTCATATGACTGATGGTTTTGGACAAGTCAAATGTCACTCAAACGAGTCATTTTGATTGAGCCAACAGTCATCACCCCTGTAGTGTGTGCACTTATCACAAATTGTTATATTGAAAACAAAAACATCTCACGGCTCAGTATGATCAGGTATTTTCACAACTGAAATTTCTTTGTGGTCAAGAAAGCAAACCTAAAAGCCGCTGGTCTACCGCATGTTATGGCCCAACTCAACTTGCTCTTTCTAGGGTTTCCATTTTTAAGTACCTGGTACTTTTTGTGGTATCACATGGTTGAGGTACCCAGCAAGTTGAACTGATACTAAAAAGGTGACAACAAATCACCAGATCACCATTTGGTTGTGCGACACAGGACGTCCTGCATAATCTCTGTATTTTTAAATAGCCAAGCTATAACATAAACAGTGACCACATTGTTTTTTTATTCCTTCAACAATGGCAGTTAAACCAACGAGTGATCAATTGAAGAAGTGCAGATGTATCAAGAACACCATCTATTCATATCCTGTTATAAGAGTAGCAGCTTCTTTTATGTGCACAATGTGTGAATGACTCAGAGAGAGAGAGCAGTGAATGTGAGAGGTGCACAAAAGTTACTATGTAGTAGAAAACAATGTACAAACAATGTCGTGGCTTTAGACCACTTTAACTCATCAAAATGTCTCATATCCAAACTGTTTGTGTTTGATTCCATACCTTTGTATTTGCTGCAATCCAGTTTGAAGTTTCACTGTCATCATCACATTTCTTAATCCATTTTCTCAGCCACTACAAAAAAAAAAATAAATAATGAAATAAGAGAGAGAAAAAATCATGTTGACAATGAATGCTAGTCTGAACAGAATTTCACTAAAGATGGTGGAGGAATACATTAATATTTTCTGTAAGGTGACAAAACAATCCAGATTGGCTTACCTTACACTTGACAGGATCATGCCAATTCTCTCCACAGTTGAAGCTGCACCAATAGGAGGCACCAGAGATCAAATTCACATCATGTTTAATAATTACTATTAAAAATGTATAGAGTAAACTTTCATGTATGGTTTCTGTCCGTTCACAATAGTCTGGATACACTGTTTTCTTTTTAAACAAGCTCTTACCAGAACTGACGGCCACACTTGCACCTCACTGGCTTGGCATCTGGATACTGGACTTTGACAACATGATGGCAGTCTGGTGCAGGGCACCACTTTAACAGTCGATTGCACTTAAAAGGAGTAATGAGAGACAGAATATCAACTCATAGTTTCATGGACACATAAGCGGAGAGAAAGTCCCTGATTTTCCAAGAAGTCTATACAGGAACAGCTCAGAAAAAAAAAATCTCAAAGCTTACCTCTACAAAACTATTCGTAATTAAATGCTGGTACTTCAACTTCACTTTTGAATCTGTTATGAGGCGCCTATAGGAGAAGTCAAATCATTTATTAGCTTTCATTACATAAAATATGTGACATTTTATATTCAGTGCATACTTTCCAGGTGACAATGCAGGACACAAAGTATTTTTACACAGATTACACATTACACTCAAATAACACAAAGTATTCTTACACCATTACATTCAATGAAGTAAAATTATAAATTGACATTACAGTGAGAATATTAATTTGTCTTCTGACATGAACTATTTCCCAACAACACATTTAATAGTGACAAAATGAAGAGTTAAAGTGAAGCCTATGTGCTAACTGGTACAAAATGACATGGGGAGCATATGTTTCTGCATGTGCTGCACCCTAAACTGATCAGTGTTAGCTCTCTCACTAGCTGGTTAGATCAGAATGTAGGTTAAGACAATTAGGGTCAGCTTAACAGCTGGTACAAGAGATTAGTGTCCAGTTTTCAATACGGAGGTATATTTCATTTCACAATGAGCTGAACATCAACATTATAAAATACTGCTTTTAAAAAAGGACAAAATGTCAGGTGAACGTTCTTCTAATTTACGGTTTATATTCCTGTTAAATGTACTAAAAGCTATGGTATGAATAAAGCATGTCTTATTTTAGAGTACTGATATTCATTTTTCTTTTGTGTGTGCATTTAATAATTAGGTCTTTGTTCATGTAAGACCAAATTGCATAGTGCATGTGAGAAAAACATCCATCTCAAAGAGTGTACTAATGAACTGTGTCATGATCTCTGTACAGTTTTCATGTCACAAAAATTAATGAAAAATAAAAACAAGGTATCACTTTTGCTTCCTGCTCTTTTCATACCAGGATGGATCAGTCACAGGTACGTATGCTTATCACTTCTGACCAATGTGCAATAAGACACCAAAACAAATAAGAGGACAAACAGATACTTACATGACTGTGTTGTCATCAACCAAAATGTCACAACTATGAGCAGGACAAGAAATGGTCTGAGAAGGCAACAAAGAAGACAAATCACTAGTTAGACAGCTACTAAAAGACAAACTGTGAACAGCAATTTGTACACTAAAGAAAATCTTATTGGGTACCTGTCCCATTCCTTCCTCTATGATTTTGGTTGTCAGGTAATCTCCCCAGCACTGCATGCAGAACTTGTGTCCACACTCCAGGCCTGTAAAATACTGTGTGAGAGAGAAGCATCTAGTAAATAAGACATCACACGATTATAAGTATATGAGCTTCTGGTAACCAAAGCATCAAAGCCTTTATGGTGGCATTCATGGAAAAATATAATCAAGTTTTGTTTTGTTTTCTGATTTAAATAAATGGGAATTATGTGTGTCCTACAGACCCCAACATAGAAATATTCTAGATTAAAACAGTCTGAATTATAATGCTGTAAAACAATACAACACTGAAACATGCTTGTTTGTGTCAGCATGAGCATTAACACAAACAAACACAATAAGGGGTAAACAGCAGTTTTATTTTTAACAAGCCCTGTAACGTCATTGTGCTGTGTTGGAAGAGAGAAACGTAATAATGTTAAAATTAAAATTCAAAAATCTTTACCCCAAGTAAACCCAGAATACATCACACATGTATGCCATTTAGAAAGACAGAAAGTGTGAAGTGTGTTGAGCGAATGCATTCTGTTAAACACTAAATCAAAGCATTCATCGAGTTAGGGTGACAAAAACTGTACTGATTGCACCCATGCCTAAACTAAAAAATCTATGACATTTACGTGATCTTGCCTTTAAAACAAAACAAAAACAAAAAACAAAAACAAACATCAGTGCTTCCTGTAACTGCAAGTTGCTGGGTAGACACAACTTTTTACAATTGCTATGTCCACACTCCTGTGATGTTTGGCAGGGTGTAGTAGCCAGAGAAGCACTGTGTTGTTTAAAACAACCATGCCCTTCAATACATGATGGTCATGAATGGATCAACCTGGTCCACTAAAACGTTATAGTATGTTCTAGCATCACGGCATCAGCCTGCAGGTATCACCGGAAACAGGGCATACCAGCAGAATGGCTTTCAAAACAATTACACTTCCTCCACCAGTCTGTTTATGCAAAGTACAAGACTGTATGCAGCCATGCATGATTAGACCACATCCTCATAAATCAACTCTGGCAGTTTGAATTTTGGATTTAACCCCCCCCCCCTACTCCAAGTGCAATATGTAGCAATATCTACCAAGATTCACTTTGTCAAAAGGAGCTGGGTCAAGAAGGAATAGAAATTCTACCATCTTGGACACATACACACACATTTTCTAATAAAATTATTAATAAACAGCTGTTGCAGAATTTCCGTGTGAGGAGGACATAGAGGGATTCAGCTTTACATCAGGGCTATGCAACATTTTTAGACATTTTTACACTTGGTTCTTTGTAGTAATAATCTTTACTGTTCAGGTTCATGCCCTGACATTCTCTTATCCTTACCACAACTGGCAACACCACCAGGTGGCAGAAAGTCTGGCTACAGGTTACAGACTCTCAGCTAATATCCTACATTATTATCACAACTGGTGGGTAACTCATACAACCTTTCAAATGATATCCTGCAAAGGTGTTTTGTTAATGTTTTACAGTTCCGTTCACAGAATTATATTAATGGCTAGAAAAGATAGGTATATACAGAAGAAAATATTTATCTTGTGCTTAATGACGAATAACGTGGCCACATTTTGTGTTAGTCAAAGAAGTTAACTAGATCTGGAAAATAATGTGAAAGGATTAAAATGTTACTGTCTGTAACGAATAACAATGTCTCAGTTAGGAGTCCCCCATGAAAGATAAAATGTGTCTTAAATCTCCATTGTGTTACAAAGCCAAAACAATTCTGTCCCTACTGTAATCCCTATTGTAACACCACAACTTAAGGTCTGAATACAGGCTAGGGCAACTCAATGCTGGCATCATTATGGGACTCACAGAGTTGGGGAAGTTCAGATAGCAGATCTGACATGGCATGTCCTGTGCCGATGATCTAGTGTTGATTGGAGGACGGATGCGAGGCTTCTTACTTGGATTAATGACATGACACTCGGAGAAAAGCTTGTCAAGGTTACCATCAAAATACCTGGAAAGAGATTTTAAAAAGTGAAAGAAAAAAAAAAAAAAAATCAGTGTTAAAAAAACAACAGCATTTGACATATGACATGAGCTCTTCCAGTAAAGTCTAAGCTATCATACATGTTAAGAGGCAAACAGAAAGTGGAAACAAAAATGTACTTAGAAATTCTTACCTTTCCATAAGCTTTTCTTTATCCCAGTTGAAGTGACTGAGAAGGATGCGTGTTATTGTTGCAGGATTCTAGAGGAACGAGAAATGAGGTTAGAAATAACCCTGAATTTTACATTTAACTCCTGCCAACTTATGACTATAATGATGCTATATTTAACTTATAATCAGGGGAAAATTTAAATGAAAAGCCCATTATTGGAATTTCCACAATTCTGATCCTATTATTATCTACCCCAATAAAATACCACCACAAACTACAGCCATAGAAGTCAACTCCTCTCTGACAGCATCTGAACAAATTTTTGAAAAATAATGCACAAAGGTAGTATTCACTACAGGGCTCTTGCACTGGATTGCATTACATTGAAGAGGAGTTTCAATTTTCCTGTTCACAACAATTGCTTAAGAGTAGGCAACTAAGGCCGAGTACATTCCATTTGAATTACTAGTTTTTGATTTTTCCTGTGTCTATGGACATTTCACAGGCAAAATGGCTGCCGTTTATGACGCAATAAACCAAGAACACTAGATACGTGGTTTAAAAAAAAAAAAAAAAAGGAAAAACAACATGCTAGTGCACAATTGCCTGTGACTGAAAGTATAATGGGTCGGCTTTGTGCATACTGCAGTGATTGAAACCAAATGATTCACTTTTGCCACAAAAACCTGCCATTTTACTGGCACAAACATGTCAAACTTGTTTTGGTTAGAGCGTGTTGCTAATCTCACTGGTCAAGGTCTGACAATAATGAATTCTAATTGAGAGGCAACAAAACCAAATACAACCTTATCCACAAAAAACATTTAATGGAACTGTTCCATCAAATAAATTTTACATCAGTCCAATTTATGGCTCAATCAGATCTCCATGGAAGTGTGCCATACTGTACAGCACTGCAATACTGGTGATGATAGGTTATTTGACATATTACTGATGCACATTCTTCCTGATATCCTTCCTAACTTTCTTAAGCAGAAATAAGCAAAAACATGTAAAACTTTTTTGCATGCCGTTTTTTTTCAACCCAGTAGTATTTATTTTGCCTAGTCACCATTGGGTACATTTATAGTCACTGAATAAATGAAGTTATTACCTATAGCTCAAGTTATCTCAAATCACTATATAATTTCAAATAGCCAGTGCCACATGTGAAAGTGAACTTGGTTAATTAGGAAGATGCTGGGTGACCAGGAGCCACCAGAATAGCTTCAGTGCACCTTGTCATCTACAAAAATATATTGAAAAGATGCAGAGATATCAGTCGTATTTTCCTCAGACCAGTTTTGTACTCTAGGATCAACACAAATACTGCATTCTACACTAAACTCTTAACTTAAACGCAGTGTGTGATATGTAAGCAGAGTCGAGCTGCGGCTTTCAATAATCATTCTTGAAACCACTCTGTTATCCATTTGCTCTCCCATTCTCTGTTCACACTGAGATAAAATGCTCAAGTTCACGATTTACCACATTTGATGCTGCCATGCAGTTAAATTTTATGCTGCAAAGGAAAAGTTTGTGGTAGCATGCAAAGTCAATAGAAAGACACAAACAAATTAGTCATAAGTGGTGTCTACACAAGTGGTTTCATTACAAGCAAAACATTTGCAGTTAACCCAAACTGAACTACATGATTCTACTTTATTAATATACACAGAATAAAAAACGAAATAGGTCTGGTGGTGAAAAAACAACAACTGTACGGTTAAATTTTGAAGTCAGTTTTGAGTTTGCGCTGTCATACACACCTTTACAGTACATGTACATTCACCTTACACATGTCTGTGTAATATTATAGAAACTGCACTGAAGTAGGGTAATTCCCAGGCCAACAGGCCAAAATTTTTTTGTACATAGTAGGGCTGCAGCTATCGATTCTTTTTGAAGTTGAGTATTCTACCGAATAATTCAGCGATTAATCAAGTAATCAGATTTTTTTTTTTTGCATTTTTAAACAACAATATTGTAACAGACCGTGTATACACAGCGGCTGTTTGGGTTGTGTTCAGTTAGGGTGTACTGCAGTGTATGGGGTTGCAGGACGTCTGGGGAGTGGCGTTATCAGAGGCTGTGAAGCCTGTCAGTCATGGCAGTTGCCATGGCAACGATGGGGGCGAAGTAGCCAGCTGGGATTAGCGGAGGACCTGTGTGGGTGTGTGTGTAGGGAGAGAGACGTGACAGAGCTAATGTTGATAACGCTATATGCCGGTCTGATTGCATGTTTTATTGTTATGGCATTGGCTACGGCCCACAATAGCCAGTGTTCAAGCTGAAGAATAGAGACCAGCAAAACCAGCTCATACTTTGTAGCTCCATTATTTCGGGTCGCTACAATACTAGTGCATAATGTGTGACAGAAACGAATCCCAAACTTTGGACATCGTTTGTCTTTTGTGGACGGTCTCTTCGCTCTCTTCCATAGCGTCAACTTTTTGACTCTGAGTCGCGTGCGTCACTGTTTACAGTCCGTAGAACACGATCCCCGGGGCAGAACGCAAGTGACTACTTAAACGAAATTAATGATTAAACGAATACTCGAGGCAAAAAAAATGATTCAAGGATTTTTTGCACTCGAATTACTCGAGTTGCAGCTCTAGTACATAGTATTTTAACTGAGCCTGCTTGTGGGAGCAGCATAGTGGTAATACAATAAAACACAGATGCCCCAACTTTGTAAAAGCCACTTCACACTACAAAAAGAAATCACATAATAAATCTACTGCTATCAAACTAATCCTTGTAACAAAAGTACCAGATGCTGTTGGTGGTGGCTTATCATATGTATAAAAAAAACTAATCAACACCTTTTGCTATATGAACAGTAATTCTGAGAAATAAATCATCATGTATATTGCATGCTAAAACTGAACAAGAACAAACATTTTACATCCCATTTGGAATCAAAATGGTGGTGCAACACCAGCGTGCATTATGATACAGTACCATTGTTTCCACTGTTTAAGCAAAGCTCTGGAGATTGTTCTCAGCAATTACAAGATTAGATAAGCAAATTGTCTCACTGTACCTCGTCATAGACACAGTTTATTTCACTCCATCCTGATGTAATTAGGGATGGGAATCACAGCGTAATTCTAACAATACTATTACAATGATGATGTGCTCCGTAATAATGAGTGTATCAGGATACTAGAGAATCTCTTATGTGAAGATATCATATTATTTGTGTACCTGTTCAGAAACAATAAATCATTTCCCCCCAAAACAGTCATTCGGTTATACTTACTATATGCAAAGTATTATGTATGACTTTCAGTTTTGCAGATGTTTGTGTGAGATTCACCAATGTGAAACAGACAAACAGGCATGGAGGGATGAACTGCTAAAACTCTACACTACATTCTACATTTAAAGCTGAAAACACCTCAAGAGAACAAATCCTGACATTAATACCAATGTATCAATAATGCATGACAAGAGTATATACTCAGGTGCCAGTTTATTAGGGCACTTATGTTAAGTTTTTGTTGATACTGTTTTAGAGAGGTGCTGAATCAATTTTATACTTATTTAACTGGCTGTAGTTTGTGGTGCTGTTGAACTGTGTTGAGTTACTATGGGGTGCTTCTTGGGGGTACCTGGAGAAGGCAAAATATTAGAAATATCTCTTGGCATAGTCACAGACAACGTTTGTGCAAGTTTTGGCAGTTACAGTATCTCTTTCTTGAGATTGCAGAGCAATCTTTGACAGTCTATAAAGTCTCAGAAATTAAGTAGTCACCTGTAACTCAATCCCTAAAAAGTGTTTTAAGAGACTAGGCAAAACTAGTTACTCCAAACATGTGGAGACACAGTGACTAGAGACATTTACAGGAAAAGTAAATTCAAGTTAACTAGCTGACTGTCACACTCTGCACGTACAAAACTTTAATTTATTTGACAGATGCAATTTTTTTTTACCTCGAATAAGTTATTTGTTGGTGCTGCAGAAAATCTTAAAATTAAGTAGTTGGATAGACCTAAATACTATTTTTAAAAGAATCACCATGTCACTTGTCTCTACTGTAGGAACAACTGCCATGCAGCTGTACTGTATCTATAGTACTACTATTTTAACCATATTCATTTTAGGGCTCGTTTATAGTGAAATGGTGACAGTTAAAACACATTCTTGTATAAAATGCAACGCCATCTCTTAAAAATGTAAATGATGACATGTCTATCAAGACCACTTTCCATTTTATTCTGTACCCAACTCTAACGTTAGTTAAGTGAAAGGAAATGGAGGCCCAAGTTGACGATAAGCCGAAGGGTTGTACTGAGTTTCCCCGATATTTAATTTACAACTATATCTCTTGCCATGTTTTAGCTTTTGTTCGTGTGGATCCATCCAAACTCATGAGAGTCGTGTTTTTAAAAAAAGCTTATTAACGTAAGTAACCTAGCATGTAACTTGCTAATCAACTCGATGACCAAGCCTTTCGTTCAGCATTAAAATAACGTCAACGTTAATGTTATCTTACAAAATTTGTAACGTTAAGTTTCAACTGCTCGGTTAACGCACGCCGACTGTCGTCCAGTTGGACTTGGCAGTTGTCTAAATTCTAGAACTAAAGACGTTATGCCTTTCCGGTAACGTGCTAGGTTAACGGTTACAGTTGGCTAGTTAGCAAGCTAGCTAACTTGCATGCTAAGACTAGCTTAGCAAACGCTGCCAACTTCTCAATAGGGATTAGACTACTTCCTGGAACAAAATTCGCAATGGTACTTAAATGTACATGTTTAACGTCGTTCATATCTTCATTTTAAATGTTACGCGCACAAAAAGAAAACTTAATTGTGACAAGAGTGTGAATCTTGTGGCTGTTGTGAAACTGCCAACTTCCAGCAAGTAAACCTACCTACTCCTACAGGGCTAACGGCTAAGCTAACGTCCAAGGCCTGTTTATGCTTCACCCAAGCCTGGACCCCGGTCTTTCCTGACGCTGACATACCAAAATACCTACCTGGATGACCTCGTTGACCTCCCTGATACACTCCACCATATGCTGGAGGATCTGCTCGGCAGTCAAAACCTCGAAGCGGTAGTCCTCCTCCTCTTCCTCGCCGGGACCATGGCCACCTCCACCAGTCTCGCCGCACTCATCTCGCTCTCCACCGGCCACCACGGGATCGACCAACTCCACCTCTCCGAGCTCCAGGGTGTCGTCCTCGGGCTCCTCTTCGGCGCTATCCTCGCTGCATTCCTCCTCTTCGTCGTCGTATTCATAGTTATAACCCTCGTCTGAGTCCATTCCTAGGGTGGTTATCAACTTGTGACAAGCACACCTAAAGGTCTACAGTGTGTGAAATGTTGATTGCGGAACAATACGAAAGCCAAAATTATCCGAGCCTGTTTTTCAGCTGCAGCGAAAATAACAACAAAACGTCGCCGCTGCTAAGCCAACAAAGAGACACAGCGTCACCAACTGACGCCGGCCTTACGTCAGATGGGCTGTACAAGAAAATGTAAAAAAGAAAACAAAAATTATTTCTGTTATACACTTTTGTTTTCAGAAAGCATATGTTTCAAACGATTTAAAAAAAATAAAATAAATAATTATTAAACGCCCACTTGCAGCTGAAGTTATCAGCTAGTTAACAAGACACTTCCCCCTCATAAAATGTAGGCATGGCCAACGGTTGGAAAATAAAAGAACAAATTTATAAGATAACTAATAGGCAAACTATACGATAATGACCTGTCAGTTATTATGACATTGACATCAGCATGTGTTTGCATCAAAGCCTTGTTTTTCTAACTTTATGGTGACCTATTTTTTTTTTTTGTCTCCCACAGTTTCATCTGCTTTAATTATCATCACTCAGTTCATTTCTGTTGTGAATTATAACTGCATTTTTTTAAAGAGAGAAAAACTTTTGATGTTCAAAACAAAAAAAATACCCACCCCACACCTTGTGGCCTCAGTCATGTGACTTCATGCTCTGGTGCACCTCACTGACACAGTTTGACAGTGTAGTGCCATCAGAAAGAGTGATATGGAAGTCATGTATATGGTTTATTCTGGACGATACACCCGTCCAAATTTATATCTGTTATTGTTAATTATCCTCCAGTTTGACCTACGTACGGTGGAGGCGGTGTGGCCATTGCCGCAGACTTTTACCTCCTCAACGGAGCGATACTCACTGTACTCACAGGCCTTCTACTTTGGTTACGGGAGACAATCAGCCGCCCAGCATGGCTGTTCTGTTCTGGATGATGCATTCAAAAGATATTTTTCCCTCATATTTCCAGACTACACTCATGGTAAGTGATAAAATTAGGTGGAATTAAGTCTATGGTAAAAACGAAAATAAGATTGTACACAGTGATAGTGTTAAAAAGTCCAGTCAAAGTACAAAAAGGTAAATATTTACAAATGTATTTTAAGTATTTCTGTGATTGTGACAGCACCATATATCACAATTTCCATAGGAGTAAAATTTCCATAAAATTTGCATAAAATGCAGTATACACTATTAAAGCCTAGTGTGAGCATTAAAATTAGATGGGTGATTTGGTGATTCACGTGTGTAAAACTGTATTATGAATGGAGAAAATTATAGAGCAAAGGGCTCACTGTTTGTTTCAAATGGACTGTTTGTCATGTAGGCTTTTTAACGTAGATCAATGGGCTTTGTAGAGACAGCAGTTCATCAGTCAGGTAGTGTAGGCCTACCTACTCTAAAACCCTCAGTGACAATGGACCAGAGTAGCACAGCATCATGTTTGTGTTTTCAAAAATACCATAGAATATAGAATAATGGCACTTTAGTTGTAACATTGACAAAATGAAATTGCGCAGACATACACCTTTACAAAACTTAAACCCAGAAACTAGTGACTGTAATAATTTCATTTCTATGACCAACAGCATATGATTTTCAGCGATTTGTTTCTGGCAGACCATTCACAGTTGAGGTCAGTGTTGACCATGATGATTGTGAGAGTTACCCAAAGGAGGACTCTTCTGAGAGATGTAAGTATCAACACATATATCCACACATTACAGTTACAGTTGAACCATTGGGTTGACAGTCTATACTGGTCGGATTTTATGCTTTACCTAACTTGTTACTATTTGTGTTCCAGACAATCTGACTGTCTCTGCAGGACATGCATCTCTGAATGCAGAAACCGTGTGGGGTGCTATAAGAGGTGATTACTAATACATTTTTGAAGAACATGTGTAAATGAAAATAAGATCACGTGAACAAAAATATGTTACAGTAGAGCGGTGCAGTTAGCAAAGGATAAGCTAGCTTTCATCAAAGCCAATTTACTGACTTAAATATCTCACTGTTATCTATGTAGATTAACATGATTGCTGATTATACACCATATACCCTCTGATTAAGCACAGGTCTGGAAACTTTCAGTCAGTTGGTGTATCAAGATGATTTTGGTTCAGTAAGTCAGTTTTCAAACTCTCAAGTCTCTAAAGCCTCTGAAATCATCCTTAAATACACAATGTCATCTTGTTGTAGAGCTTGATTAATGCTCAGGATGGATCAATTAAATCAAATACATGTTGGTTCTTCTTTTAGTATTTTGTGAACAAGACTGAGATCGAAGACTTCCCCCGGTTTCAGTTCCGAGGGATTTTGTTGGACACTTCACGCCACTTCTTACCTGTTCAGGCCATTTTGAAAACACTGGTAATACTCAGATGACATAATATGGACTTCTGTTTCATTGATTCTTGTCAGTGTTATTAACATAATGGCATATCTCTCTTATTAGGATGCAATGGCCTACAGTAAGTTCAATGTGTTTCATTGGCACATTGTTGATGATCCCTCCTTCCCTTACCAAAGTGGCAGATTTCCAGACCTTTCCAGTAAGGTATGTCATGCAGATAAAGAGAGGTTTTATGTTAAGTAATAAGAAAGAGAAAGCCACCTCATTTGTTATAATTTGCCTTGTAACCAGTTTATCTGCATTTCAGGACATGAAACTTGGTTGTTTTATATTATCTTAGCCCTTTAACTAGGCCCACTGCGTGTAGATTCATGAGGTAAGAAATACTGAGAAGTAGTATCAACTCTGAACAAAGGCTTCTGGCTCCGATTCAGGGGGCTTTCCATCCGATGACTCACATCTACACACAGTCAGATGTGAGAAGGGTGATCTCACATGCCAGGCTGTGGGAATAAGGGTCCTTCCTGAGTTTGATTCACCCAGCCACACACAATCTTGGGGAAAAGGTAAGATTAAAAAGGAAATGAGCCACATTTAGTCAAATACAACAGTTTCATATCCTTGATCAACATATAAAGTACTTGGCGTTATGCCTGGTTTGGTTCAACAGGAATCATGTCTGCTAAACCTGCAGGCCAGAACTATAAATGGCAATGTGCTGAAACTTGAGCTTGACTCACTTCTTATCTCAAGGACTCTTATGGCTACATTAGCGGCAAGTCCCTGAACTAAACGGACTATGCAAGAAATGTATTTAAACATAATGGTGAACTAAATCTGATTGATTACTATTTATTCCCCAGGACAGTCTGGCCTGTTGACTCCTTGCTACAAAGGGGGCACCCCTTCAGGTACTTTTGGTCCTGTTAATCCAGCGTTATCCTCCACCTACCAGTTCATGGCAAGACTATTTAAGGAAGTGTCATCAGTGTTTCCTGATTCCTATATCCACTTAGGAGGGGATGAGGTAGACTTTTCCTGCTGGTAAGCTCAAATGTGACAGATCATTCAAATGCCTGCTGACTTAAGGATTTCAAACTGTGCTTCTTCATACGTGGATAACTTTATTATCAAGATAAGAACATAAATGATTTGACAGTCTGATTTTTTGATTCCTTAAAGCTAGTTTAGAATTAATCTGACCTCATCTGCTGTCATAACAACAAGACTAAATCTGCAAAAGATCATGATCATGGTCTAGAGTGGGTGGTTGGTTGATAGCAGACAGGTGTGCTGGAGAATGTAGAGCCAGGCGAGGACACACACACAAATACAGACATAGAGATAGACGGGGGTGAAACAGGAAACACAGAGGAAGAAGGACAAAGAAAAAAAAAACACTGAGACATGGCTGTGGCCATGAAATATTTCAGCCTGATAACATCATTTTAACCTAACTTAGTTAAGCCACATTTGAATAACAAGGCCCAGGATTTCCTGGTTTTCACTATTGTTTGTTTACATTGTTACTGAATTTGGCATTTGGTTGATGTGAGTAACAATACTTAAAATTGCAATAAATAAGTAAATAAATCTTTAATTTTGTTGTAGTAACTTTAAGCTTCTTAAAAGTGTGTGTAAACAACCAGCATAATTGCATATAGATTAATGACTTGCACTGCTTATTTCCATAGGAAATCTAATCCTAATGTGAGTATTCATGCAGAAGATGGGATTTGGAACAGACTTCACCAAACTGGAAGATTTCTACATAGGGAGGTAGGTTGTAAAGTGAAACATAATTGAACACTCAGGGAAATACGCCAGTCAAGACATTCATGTTACAAATGTCATTAATGTCTCAATTTTCAGCATTGTGAATATCACTTCAGCTCTAAACAGGACATCTATTGTGTGGCAGGATGTGTTTGACAATCATGAACGAGTAAGTATACACAAACAAAGCTCTATGATAAAAAACAAATGTTTGTGTTCATATAGGCTCTCAGACACTGTTTAAAATAAGATTATAAATATTTTCTGCAAGTGCAGAGTTGCATGATATAGAATTTTAGAGCAGTTTAAACATTTACAAACATCAATTTTTACATTTTTCATTTCATTGCAGCACCACCATTTGTTTAGTAGTTAGGTTTAACTATTACATTGTTACGAAAATTGCTTTATGAGTACCTGTCCTGATTTATTTTTTGAATATTATTTCAGCTGTTTTGTGTGTTCAAGTATCTGTATTCACTGAAGGAGATACAGTATTTAAATGTTACTATATAAAACATGTAGCATCTATTTTGTCACTATATTTTCAAAAATCTTTATTCTTGAATTTTTTCCTGCAGCAGTTGGACCACTGAATGTTCTCCTGTAGGACGGTGACTGTCAAATTGCTGGCTCAAATGAAAACAAGTTTTGTAAATGAGCTCTTTTCAGTTTTCAATTCAACAGAAGCAAACATTTATCACATTTAAATATGATTGGCTTTATTAACACTTATACAGTCATCAGCATGCTTCGTCTAAAATGTCCAATATTTATAAAAATACAATTTTTAACAATATATTGTCTGGTAAAGACAAATGAACAAATCACACAACCGGTACATAATTCTGACAGTTTAGCGTTGTGTTGCAGCATAACTCTCTGTCAGTGGTGGAGGTATGGAAAGAGGGCTGTTACCTGTGTGAAGTACGCAGGGTGGTTAAAGCAGGACTCAGAGTGATTCTAGCCTCTCCATGGTATCTGGACAAGCCAGGACCCACACACAACTGGGCCCGCTACTACACTGTATGGCCCTCGCATTCAAGGGTCAGAAAAGAACCTGTGTGCTGTGGCTGGTTGAAGTTGTATTATCTGCTGTGTTTTTCTATCTCTTGTAAAAATCTATAGATAAATCTTCTTTCTTTTTTTTTCTTTCTTTGTAAAATATAGGATATGCATGGCAAAATCTTTTTTGATGTTGATGCAACACAGAGTGTTCTAGTTGTAGCCATACCACAGGGGGCAGTGATGCTCTTGTCCATGCATCAGTCTTACGGCGACTGTGTCCCAATTCCATATGGTATACTGATTGTATACAGAATGTACTAGACGCACAGTACCATAACATAGAAATCAATTTACTTTTTAAAGCAATTTTCCAGTGTGAGTACACAACAAACGGTACTCAACTTAGAATTAGTATGTAGTATGGCATTGGGACACAGCTACAGAGAGCTGTGATTGCTGTGGCACATGTTTCCAGTGCTGTCTGCTTTCAAGGCAGAACAGTTCTGATGCTTCACATCTGGAAGGGCATCCCATCTTATTATAAGGCAGATCTCAGCAGGATCACCAAAGCTGTCATGAGAGTCCTTTCTGGCTGCCAAATTGTACATCAACCACATTTCCTATTGCCAGGAATGGCACAACTAGTATACTGTGCAGCCACAGAACTTTTCTGGTGTGTAGATGGCCAAGTAATATTACATACTATATTACTACTACCTAAATATTATTAACTGGCTAAGTATTGTGCTGGTGATGGAGCTGCCAGTGGAATTGCCATGTATACAGGCACATTTAAACACTAACTTGCTGAGTTATGACTTGAAGTGATACATTTGAAGTGAAGATATGTTGTAAACTCATGACTAGCCTATCCTTAATTAAAACTCGTTCTGTTATTAAAGCAAAGCTTTTTACCATCCCTTCACAGGTACTGAGGAACAGAAGAAGCTGGTAATAGGGGGTGAGGTCTGCATGTGGGGGGAATATGTTGATGCAACAAATCTCAGTCCACGTCTTTGGTACGAGACTAAAAAGACCCCGAACATCACTAAACTAGTCAAAGTATTATAGTAAGCGCAGAAACAATTACATGAAATGATGCAAAATATTCATTGGTTGCACCCAAAATCACAGGCCAAGGGCAAGTGCTGCAGCAGAGAGACTGTGGAGTGACGAAGCAGACATCTAGTGTGGAAAAGGCATCTCCTCGTTTGCAGGACTTTGCTGCAAGCTCCTTAGGTACTTTTCCTTACATTTAAAGTACTTACTGCTGGCATACCTCAATAAAATATGTCTGATTAATTGCATACTGATGTTTTTGCTTCCCTTTCTCCTCAAGGCGTGGTATCCAAGCAGAGCCTCTGTATGTTGGACACTGCAAACATGAGTACCAAGGCGTCTGAAGATGTTGGATGGATTAAAATTGCAAGACTTTTGCAGAGAATATTTGAACTAAACAAAGTTCATAATTGCCTTCTTATTTGATTTGGGGTGACAAATCTTGTGTACATTTAAAGTGGTGTAAAAATTAAATTACATTTTGTTTCTCTAGTTTTAAGTATATAAGTATCTACATCCTAAATGCTTTCTCAGGGAGTTATCTCATAACCTATATTTTTTCATTCTTATTTTTGTAATAACTATTTGAGTAATGTGTTTTTATTTTAAGTTTTGCATTTTAACCAGTCACAATATAAAATTGTGAACTGTACTGCTATGTTGAATTGTACTTGTTGCAAAATTACTGCCGAATATACAATGTGGATTTTCAACTGAAACATTCACAATGCCGTATGCTGTCGGCTGTACTGCATTATACTGTATTGCATTGAAATGTAATAAAATATTAGTGTGCAGACATTGCCATTTTTTTCTTTCTTAACAGCTGTCCCTACCGATACTGTGAGTAGGCAGGTTCTTAGTCTAATCACAGTGCTAACAAATATAGAAAACACACTGACAGCTTTTTCACACATATTAGGAGATTGGCTTGTCCAGGTTGTCCAACGTTCATTTCTTTATGAAACCTTGCAGAAATGTCCACTTAACACAGAAGCTCAAGTTAAATAATTTTATTTGTATTGCACAAAATGCAAGTTTATTTGAGAGAGCTCTATAAATTTAAATTATAAATATATGACACTC
Organism: Miichthys miiuy; assembly: GCA_036365135.1. Classification (NCBI taxonomy): domain Eukaryota; kingdom Metazoa; phylum Chordata; class Actinopteri; family Sciaenidae; genus Miichthys; species Miichthys miiuy. The sequence continues at coordinate 30,227,653 of CM071605.1, read as the reverse complement.
TCATCCATCGAAGGAACTCCACATAAAACCCTTTAACGGGGAAAAACTGGAAGAGACCTCAGGAAGAGAGAAGAGGCATACCTCCTGCAACAGCTGCCATATATACACTAATGAAAATTACAGTAGTAAAATTACAATTGAGAACAAGTGATATAAAAATAACATCAATAATAAAACTAATAGTACTACAATTATTTATAATACCATTAATATTAAATAACATTTAAGCACATACAATCCTTGACATAAGTAATAATAGGAGAAACTATGAAAGAAATCAACAGTAAAACTATCAAGACACTTACAGTCAGCAGGACAAACCTCCACTAACAATATTTCTATTGTTCACGTGGAAGTAACCTTGGGAAGAACTGAATATTAGAAAGCCTCTTCCAGGGCTTGCAGGTGTCTTGAGAGTAACAATAACAGAAAATATTACAATAAAACAAGACAAAATAAAAAATTATATTAATGATACAGACGTCATCCTCCAGCAAGCAAAGAAAATCCTCCTGAAACATTATTTGTGAGGGAATGGTGAAAGTATCCTTGGGATGAATTGACCAGAGAAAGCCTCTTCCTGGGCTTACATTTGAATTGAAAGTAACAATGAGACAAAATATAACATCTGTCTATCCATCCATTATGTGTAATATTACAGACATCATCCTCCAGCAAGCAAAGAAAATCCTCCTGAAACATTATTTGTCAGGTAATGGTGGAAGTATCCTTGGGAAGAATGGAACAAGTGAAAGCCTCTTCCTGGGCTTACATTTGACTTGAAAGTAACAATGAGACAAAATATAACATCTGTCTATCCATCCATTATGTGTAATATTACAGACATCATCCTCCAGCAAGCAAAGAAAATCCTCCTGAAAATTATTTGTCAGGAAATGGTGGAAGTATCCTTGGGAAGTGAAAGCCTCTTCCAGGGCTTGCAGGTGTATTGCGAGTAACAATAAAAGAAAATATTGCAATAAAACAAGACAAAAAAACATACATATATAATTATGATACAGACATCAGCCTCCAGCAAGCAAAGAAAATCCTCCTGAAACATTATTTGTGAGGGAATGGTGAAAGTATCCTTGGGATGAACTGACCAGAGAAAGCCTCTTCCTGGGCTTACATTTGACTTGAGAGTAACAATGAGACAAAATATAACATCTATCCATCCATTATGTGTAATATTACAGACATCATCCTCCAGCAAGCAAAGAAAATCCTCCTGAAACATTATTTGTGAGGGAATGGTGGAAGTATCCTTGGGAAGAATAGAACAAGTGAAAGCCTCTTCCAGGGCTTGTGTGTATTGCAGTAACAAAAAGAAAATATTACAATAAAACAAGACAAAACAAAAAAAATAATTAATGATACAGAAATCAGCCTTCAGCAAGCAAAGAAAATCCTCCTTGACATGAGAGTAAGAGAAACTATGAAAGAAATCAACGAAGTAAAAACTATCAAGACACCAGCATTCAGTGAGCAAGGACAAACCTCCACTAACAATATTTATATTGTTAACGTGAAGTAACCTTGGGAAGAACTGAATATTAGAAAGCCTCTTCCAGGGCTTGCAGGTGTCTTGCGAGTCACAATAAAAGAAAATATTACAATAAAAGAAGAAGAACGCCGGAAGAACAGAGAGAACGCCTAAACACAGAAAAAACACATAGAGAACACAGAGAACCAAACAAACAATGGACAGATAAGGAAACACAGAAACAACTCAAAACAGTGACACTCAGGCTTCAGGTGTCTTGAGAGTAAAAATAAGAGAAAGACAAGGACAAACTCCACTAACAATATTTCTATTGTTAACATGGAAGTAACCTTGGGAAGAACTGAATATTAGAAAGCCTCTTCCAGGGCTTGCAGGTGTCTTGAGAGTAACAATAACAGAAAATATTACAATAAAACAAGACAAAAAAGTAAAATTACAATAATGATACAGACGTCAGTCTCCAGCAAGCAAAGAAAATCATCCTGAAACATTATTTGTAAGGGAATGGTGGAAGTATCCTTGGGATGAATTGACCAGAGAAAGCCTCTTCCTGGGCTTACATTTGACTTGAAAGTAACAATGAGACAAAATATAACATCTATCCATCCATTATGTGTAATATTACAAACATCATCCTCCAGCAAGCAAAGAAAATCCTCCTAAAAAATTATTTGTCATGTAATGGTGGAAGTATCCTTGGGAAGAATGGAACAAGTGAAAGCCTCTTCCAGGGCTTGCAGATGTATTTGAGTAACAAAAAGAAAATATTACAATAAAACAAGACAAAAATAAAATTACAATAATGATACAGACGTCATCCTCCAGCAAGCAAAGAAAATCCTGAAACATTATTTGTCAGGTAATGGTGGAAGTATCCTTGGGAAGAATGGAACAAGTGATAACCTCTTCCAGGGCTTGCAGATGTATTAAGTAACAAAAAAGAAAAATATTACAAAAACAAGACAAAAAAAAATTAATGATACAGAAATCAGCCTTCAGAAAGCAAAGAAAATCCTCCTTGACATGATAGTAAGACAAACTATGAAAGAAATCAACAAAATAAAAAACTATCAAGACACCAGCATTCAATGAGCAAGGACAAACCTCCACTAACAATATTTCTATTGTTAACGTGGAAGTAACCTTGGGAAGAACTGAATATTAGAAAGTCTCTTCCAGGGCTTGCAGGTGTCTTGAGAGTAACAATAAACAAAAAATAACATATAATACAACAAAACAAAAAAAATGTAATAATGATACAGACGTCATCCTCCAGCAAGCAAAGAAAATCCTCCTGAAACATTATTTGTGAGGGAATGGTGAAAGTATCCTTGGGAAGAATGGAACAAGTGAAAGCCTCTTCCAGGGCTTACATTTGACTTGAAAGTGACAATGAGACAAAATATAACATCTGTCTATCCATCCATTATGTGTAATATTACAGACATCATCCTCCAGCAAGCAAAGAAAATCCTCCTAAAACATTATTTATCAGGGAATGGTGAAAGTATCCTTGGGATGAATTGACCAGAGAAAGCCTCTTCCAGGGCTTACATTTGACTTGAAAGTAACAATGAGACAAAATATAACATCTGTCTATCCATCCATTATGTGTAATATTACAGACATCATCCTCCAGCAAGCAAAGAAAATCCTCCTAAAACATTATTTGTCAGGTAATGGTGGAAGTATCCTTGGGAAGAATGGAACAAGTGAAAGCCTCTTCCAGGGCTTGCAGGTGTCTTGAGAGTAACAATAACAGAAATTATTACAATAAAACAAGACAAAAAACACATATATATATAATAATGATACAGACATCAGCCTCCAGCAAGCAAAGAAAATCCTCCTGAAACATTATTTGTGAGGGAATGGTGAAGTATCCTTGGGAAGAATGGAACAAGAAAGCCTCTTCCAGGGTTACATTTGACTTGAAAGTACAATGAGACAAAATATAACATCTGTCTATCCATCCATTATGTGTAATATTACAGACATCATCCTCCAGCAAGCAAAGAAAATCCTCCAAACATTATTTGTCAGGTAATGGTGGAAGTATCCTTGGGAAGAATGGAACAAGTGAAAGCCTCTTCCAGGGCTTGCAGATGTATTGAGTAACAAAATGAACATATTACAATAAAACAAGAAAAAACAAAAATAATAATTAATGATACAGAAATCAGCCTTCAGCAAGCAAAGAAAATCCTCCTTGACATGAGTAAGAGAATCTATGAAAGAAATCAACAAAATAAAAATATCAAGACACCAGCATTCAATGAGCAAGGACAAACCTCCACTAACAATATTTCTATTGTTAACGTGGAAGTAACCTTGGAAGAAATGAATATTAGAAAGCCTCTTCCAGGGCTTGCAGTTGTCTTGAGACTGACAATAAAAGAAAATATTACAATAAAAGAAGAAGAAAAGAACAGAGAGAATGCCTAAGCACAGAAAGAACAGAGAGAACGCCAAACACAGAAAAACACAGAGAAAACGCCTAAACACAGAAAAACACACAGAGAACGCCTAAACACAGAAAAACACAGAGAAAACGCCTAAACACAGAAAAACACACAGAGAACGCTCTAAACACAGAAAGAACACATAGAGACACAGAGAACCAAACAAACAATGGACAGATAAGGAAACACAGAAACAAATCCAAAACAGTGACACTCAGGGCTTCAGGTGTCTTGAGAGTAAAATAAGATAAAGGAAAGGACAAACCTCCACTAACAATATTTCTATTGTTAATGGAAGTAACCTTGGGAAGAACTGAATATTAGAAAGTCTCTTCCAGGGCTTGCAGGTGTCTTGAGAGTAACAATAACAGAAAATATTACAATAAAACAAGACAAAAAGTAAAATTACAATAATACAGACATCAGTCTCCAGCAAGCAAAGAAAATCCTCCTGAAACATTATTTGTGAGGGAATGGTGGAAGTATCCTTGGGATAAACTGACCAGAGAAAGCCTCTTCCTGGGCTTACATTTGACTTGAAAGTAACAATGAGACAAAATATAACATCTATCCATCCATTATGTGTAATATTACAACATCATCCTCCAGCAAAAAGAAAATCCTCCTGAAACATTATTTGTCAGGTAATGGTGGAAGTATCCTTGGGAAGTGAAAGCCTCTTCCAGGGCTTGCAGGTGTATTGCGAGTAACAATAAAAGAAAATATTTCAATAAAACAAGACAAAAACATATATATAATTATGATACAGACATCAGCCTCCAGCAAGCAAAGAAAATCCTCCTGAAACATTATTTGTGAGGGAATGGTGGAAGTATCCTTAGAAGAACTGACCAGAGAAAGCCTCTTCCTGGGCTTACATTTGACTTGAGAGTAACAATGAGACAAAATATAACATCTGTCTATCCATCCATTATGTGTAATATTACAGACATCATCCTCCAGCAAGCAAAGAAAATCCTCCTGAAACATTATTTGTCAGGTAATGGTGGAAGTATCCTTGGGAAGAATAGAACAAGTGAAAGCCTCTTCCAGGGCTTGCAGATGTATTGAGTAACAAAAAAGAAAATATTACAATAAAACAAGACAAAAACACATATATATATAATTATGATACAGACATCAGCCTCCAGCAAGCAAAGAAAATCCTCCTGAAACATTATTTGTGAGGGAATGGAAGTCTCCTTGGGATGAATTGACCAGAGAAAGCCTCTTCCTGGGCTTACATTTGACTTGGAAGTGACAATGAGACAAAATATAACATCTGTCTATCCATCCATTATGTATATTACAGACATCATCCTCCAGCAAGCAAAGAAAATCCTCTTGAAACATTATTTGTCAGGTAATGGTGGAAGTATCCTTGGGAAGTGAAAGCCTCTTCCAGGGCTTGCATGTGTATTAAGAGTAACAAAAAAGAAAATATTACAGTAAAACAAGACAAAAAAAAAAAAATTAATGATACAGAAATCAGCCTTCAGAAAGCAAAGAAAATCCTCCTTGACATGAGAGTAAGACAAACTATGAAAGAAATCAACAAAATAAAAACTATCAAGACACCAGCATTCAATGAGCAAGGACAAACCTCCACTAACAATATTTCTATTGTTAACGTGGAAGTAACCTTGGGAAGAACTGAATATTAGAAAGTCTCTTCCAGGGCTTGCAGGTGTCTTGAGAGTAACAATAACAGAAAATATTACAATAAAACAAGACAAAAAAAACACACATATATATAATAATGATACAGACATCAGCCTCCAGCAAGCAAAGAAAATCCTCCTGAAACATTATTTGTGAGGGAATGGTGGAAGTATCCTTGGGAAGAATGGAACAAGTGAAAGCCTCTTCCAGGGCTTACATTTGACTTGAAAGTGACAATGAGACAAAATATAACATCTGTCTATCCATCCATTATGTGTAATATTACAGACATCATCCTCCAGCAAGCAAAGAAAATCCTCCTAAAACATTATTTGTCAGGTAATGGTGGAAGTATCCTTGGGAAGAATGGAACAAGTGAAAGCCTCTTCCAGGGCTTGCAGATGTATTGTGAGTAACAAAAAATGAACATATTACAATAAAACAAGAAAAAACAAAAAATAATAATTAATGATACAGAAATCAGCCTTCAGCAAGCAAAGAAAATCCTCCTTGACATGAGAGTAAGAGAAACTATGAAAGAAATCAACAAAATAAAAACTATCAAGATACCAGCATTCAGTGAGCAAGGACAAACCTCCACTAACAATATTTCTATTGTTAACGTGGAAGTAACCTTGGGAAGAACTGAATATTAGAAAGCCTCTTCCAGGGCTTGCAGGTGTCTTGAGAGTAACAATAACAGAAAATATTACAATAAAACAAGACAAAAAAGTAAAATTACAATAATGATACAGACATCAGCCTCCAGCAAGCAAAGAAAATCCTCCTGAAACATTATTTGTGAGGGAATGGTGGAAGTATCTTTGGGATGAACTGACCAGAGAAAGCCTCTTCCTGGGCTTACATTTGACTTGAAAGTAACAATGAGACAAAATATAACATCTATCCATCCATTATGTGTAATATTACAAACATCATCCTCCAGCAAGCAAAGAAAATCCTCCTAAAACATTATTTGTCATGTAATGGTGGAAGTATCCTTGGGAAGAATGGAACAAGTGAAAGCCTCTTCCAGGGCTTGCAGATGTATTGTGAGTAACAAAAAAAGAAAATATTACAATAAAACAAGACAAAAAAATAAAATTACAGTAATGATACAGACGTCATCCTCCAGCAAGCAAAGAAAATCCTCCTGAAACATTATTTGTGAGGGAATGGTGGAAGTATCTTTGGGATGAACTGACCAGAGAAAGCCTCTTCCTGGGCTTACATTTGACTTGAAAGTAACAATGAGACAAAATATAACATCTATCCATCCATTATGTGTAATATTACAAACATCATCCTCCAGCAAGCAAAGAAAATCCTCCTAAAACATTATTTGTCATGTAATGGTGGAAGTATCCTTGGGAAGAATGGAACAAGTGAAAGCCTCTTCCAGGGCTTGCAGATGTATTGTGAGTAACAAAAAAAGAAATATTACAATAAAACAAGACAAAAATAAAATTAGTAATGATACAGACGTCATCCTCCAGCAAGCAAAGAAAATCCTCCTGAAACATTATTTGTCAGGTAATGGTGGAAGTATCCTTGGGAAGAATGGAACAAGTGAAAGCCTCTTCCAGGGCTTGCAGATGTATTGCGAGTAACAAAAAAAGAAAATATTACAGTAAAACAAGACAAAAAAAAAAATTAATGATACAGAAATCAGCCTTCAGAAAGCAAAGAAAATCCTCCTTGACATGATAGTAAGACAAACTATGAAAGAAATCAACAAAATAAAAACTATCAAGACACCAGCATTCAGTGAGCAAGGACAAACCTCCACTAACAATATTTCTATTGTTAACGGGTAACCTTGGGAAGAACTGAATATTAGAAAGTCTCTTCCAGGGCTTGCAGGTGTCTTGAGAGTAACAATAACAGAAAATATTACAATAAAACAAGACAAAATAAAAAATTGTAATAATGATACAGACGTCATCCTCCAGCAAGCAAAGAAAATCCTCCTGAAACATTATTTGTGAGGGAATGGTGGAAGTATCCTTGGGATGAATTGACCAGAGAAAGCCTCTTCCTGGGCTTACATTTGACTTGAAAGTAACAATGAGACAAAATATAACATCTATCCATCCATTATGTGTAATAATACAGACATCATCCTCCAGCAAGCAAAGAAAATCCTCCTAAAACATTATTTGTCAGGTAATGGTGGAAGTATCCTTGGGAAGAATGGAACAAGTGAAAGCCTCTTCCAGGGCTTGCATGTGTATTGCGAGTAACAATAAAAGAAAATATTAAAATAAAACAAGAGAAAACAAAAAATAATAATTAATGATACAGAAATCAGCCTTCAGCAAGCAAAGAAAATCCTCCTTGACATGAGAGTAAGAGAAACTATGAAAGAAATCAACAAAATAAAAAATATCAAGACACCAGCATTCAATGAGCAAGGACAAACCTCCACTAACAATATTTCTATTGTTAACGTGGAAGTAACCTTGGGAAGAACTGAATATTAGAAAGCCTCTTCCAGGGCTTGCAGGTGTCTTGAGAGTAACAATAACAGAAAATATTACAATAAAACAAGACAAAAAAGTAAAATTACAATAATGATACAGACATCAGTCTCCAGCAAGCAAAGAAAATCCTCCTGAAACATTATTTGTGAGGGAATGGTGGAAGTATCCTTGGGATGAATTGACCAGAGAAAGCCTCTTCCTGGGCTTACATTTGACTTGAAAGTAACAATGAAACAAAATATAACATCTATCCATCCATTATGTGTAATAATACAGACATCATCCTCCAGCAAGCAAAGAAAATCCTCCTAAAACATTATTTGTCAGGTAATGGTGGAAGTATCCTTGGGAAGAATGGAACAAGTGAAAGCCTCTTCCAGGGCTTGCAGATGTATTGTGAGTAACAAAAAATGAACATATTACAATAAAACAAGAAAACAAAAAATAATAATTAATGATACAGAAATCAGCCTTCAGCAAGCAAAGAAAATCCTCCTTGACATGAGAGTAAGAGAATCTATGAAAGAAATCAACAAAATAAAAAATATCAAGACACCAGCATTCAATGAGCAAGGACAAACCTCCACTAACAATATTTCTATTGTTAACGTGGAAGTAACCTTGGGAAGAAATGAATATTAGAAAGCCTCTTCCAGGGCTTCCAGGTGTCTTGCGACTGACAATAAAAGAAAATATTACAATAAAAGAAGAAGAACGCCGGAAGAACAGAGAGAACGCCTAAGCACAGAAAAAGAACAGAGAGAACGCCTAAACACAGAAAAAACACACAGAGAACGCCTAAACACAGAAAAAACACACAGAGAACGCCTAAACACAGAAAAAACACAGAGAAAACGCCTAAACACAGAAAAAACACACAGAGAACGCCTAAACACAGAAAGAACACATAGAGAACACAGAGAACCAAACAAACAATGGACAGATAAGGAAACACAGAAACAAACTCAAAACAGTGACACTCAGGGCTTCCAGGTGTCTTGAGAGTAAAAATAAGATAAAGGACAAGGACAAACCTCCACTAACAATATTTCTATTGTTAACGTGGAAGTAACCTTGGGAAGAACTGAATATTAGAAAGTCTCTTCCAGGGCTTGCAGGTGTCTTGAGAGTAACAATAACAGAAAATATTACAATAAAACAAGACAAAAAAGTAAAATTACAATAATGATACAGACATCAGTCTCCAGCAAGCAAAGAAAATCCTCCTGAAACATTATTTGTGAGGGAATGGTGGAAGTATCCTTGGGATAAACTGACCAGAGAAAGCCTCTTCCTGGGCTTACATTTGACTTGAAAGTAACAATGAGACAAAATATAACATCTATCCATCCATTATGTGTAATATTACAAACATCATCCTCCAGCAAGCAAAGAAAATCCTCCTGAAACATTATTTGTCAGGTAATGGTGGAAGTATCCTTGGGAAGTGAAAGCCTCTTCCAGGGCTTGCAGGTGTATTGCGAGTAACAATAAAAGAAAATATTGCAATAAAACAAGACAAAAAAACATACATATATAATTATGATACAGACATCAGCCTCCAGCAAGCAAAGAAAATCCTCCTGAAACATTATTTGTGAGGGAATGGTGGAAGTATCCTTGGGATGAACTGACCAGAGAAAGCCTCTTCCTGGGCTTACATTTGACTTGAGAGTAACAATGAGACAAAATATAACATCTGTCTATCCATCCATTATGTGTAATATTACAGACATCATCCTCCAGCAAGCAAAGAAAATCCTCCTGAAACATTATTTGTCAGGTAATGGTGGAAGTATCCTTGGGAAGAATAGAACAAGTGAAAGCCTCTTCCAGGGCTTGCAGATGTATTGCGAGTAACAAAAAAAGAAAATATTACAATAAAACAAGACAAAAAACACATATATATATAATTATGATACAGACATCAGCCTCCAGGAAGCAAAGAAAATCCTCCTGAAACATTATTTGTGAGGGAATGGTGAAAGTATCCTTGGGATGAACTGACCAGAGAAAGCCTCTTCCTGGGCTTACGTTTGACTTGAAAGTAACAATGAGACAAAATATAACATCTATCCATCCATTATGTGTAATATTACAGACATCATCCTCCAGCAAGAAAAGAAAATCCTCCTGAAACATTATTTGTCAGGTAATGGTGGAAGCATCCTTGGGAAGTGAAAGCCTCTTCCAGGGCTTGCAGGTGTATTGCGAGTAACAATAAAAGAAAATATTGCAATAAAACAAGACAAAAAAAACACACATATATATAATAATGATACAGACATCAGCCTCCAGCAAGCAAAGAAAATCCTCCTGAAACATTATTTGTGAGGGAATGGTGGAAGTATCCTTGGGATGAACTGACCAGAGAAAGCCTCTTCCTGGGCTTACATTTGACTTGAAAGTGACAATGAGACAAAATATAACATCTGTCTATCCATCCATTATGTGTAATATTACAGACATCATCCTCCAGCAAGCAAAGAAAATCCTCCTGAAACATTATTTGTCAGGTAATGGTGGAAGTATCCTTGGGAAGTGAAAGCCTCTTCCAGGGCTTGCAGGTGTATTGCAAGTAACAATAAAAGAAAATATTGCAATAAAACAAGACAAAAACATACATATATAATTATGATACAGACATCAGCCTCCAGCAAGCAAAGAAAATCCTCCTGAAACATTATTTGTGAGGGAATGGTGGAAATCCTTAGATGAACTGACCAGAGAAAGCCTCTTCCTGGGCTTACATTTGACTTGAGAGTAACAATGAGACAAAATATAACATCTGTCTATCCATCCATTATGTAATATTACAGACATCATCCTCCAGCAAGCAAAGAAAATCCTCCTGAAACATTATTTGTCAGGTAATGGTGGAAGTATCCTTGGGACAAATGGAACAAGTGAAAGACTCTTCCAGGGCTTGCAGATGTATTGAGAGTAACAAAAAAGAAAATATTACAATAAAACAAGACAAAAACACATATATATATAATGATACAGACATCAGCCTCCAGGAAGCAAAGAAAATCCTCCTGAAACATTATTTGTGAGGGAATGGTGGAAGTATCCTTAGGATGAACTGACCAGAGAAAGCCTCTTCCTGGGCTTACATTTGACTTGAAAGTAACAATGAGAAAAAGACATCTGTAATAATACAGACATCAGCTTCCAGTACACAAAGAAAAACTAAAATGAGTAGTAATTATGATACATGATACAGACAGAGCCTCCAACAAGCAAAGAAAATCCTACTTGACATGAGAGTAAGAGAAACTATGAAAGAAATCAACAAAATAAAAACTATCAAGACACCAGCATTCAGTGAGCAAGGACAAACCTCCACTAACAATATTTCTATTGTTAACGTGGAAGTAACCTTGGGAAGAACTGAATATTAGAAAGCCTCTTCCAGGGCTTGCAGGTGTCTTGAGAGTAACAATAACAGAAAATATTACAATAAAACAAGACAAAATAAAAATTATATTAATGATACAGACATCATCCTCCAGCAAGCAAAGAAAATCCTCCTGAAACATTATTTGTGAGGGAATGGTGAAGTATCCTTGGGATGAACTGACCAGAGAAAGCCTCTTCCTGGGCTTACATTTGACTTGAAAGTAACAATGAGACAAAATATAACATCTATCCATCCATTATGTGTAATATTACAGACATCATCCTCCAGCAAGAAAAGAAAATCCTCCTAAAACATTATTTGTCAGGTAATGGTGGAAGTATCCTTGGGAAGAATGGAACAAGTGAAAGCCTCTTCCAGGGCTTGCAGATGTATTGCGAGTAACAAAAAAAGAAAATATTACAATAAAACAAGACAAAACAAAAATAATAATGAATGATACAGACATCAGCCTCCAGCAAGCAAAGAAAATCCTCCTGAAACATTATTTGTGAGGGAATGGTGAAAGTATCCTTGGGATGAACTGACCAGAGAAAGCCTCTTCCTGGGCTTATTTGACTTGAGAGTAACAATGAGACAAAATATAACATCTGTCTATCCATCCATTATCAGTAATAATACAGACATCAATAAAAAAAAACTATCAAGACACCAGCTTACAGCGAACAAGGAAAACCTCCATAAACAATATGTGGTAAGTGGAAGTATAAGGTATATAAGTATATAAGGTGGAAGTATCCTTGGCAAGAATTGAACAAGAGTCATAAAATTGGAGCATTTCTGCTCCTGTGAGCACAAAAACCCCAAAATATTTTGTCACATAAAATTGAGCATTCCTTCGAAAGGGAGGCCTCTTCTGGGGTCTGTTAGTGTCTTACAAGTCAAAATAACAGAAATTGCTATTTCAGGAGAAATGGCAAGATAGGAAAAGAGAAAGACCACTGCAGATACATAAACACACTTGTGGCCTTTAGACACACCATCACTGAACACATTTACAGTTGGTGAGTTGCCCCATAATGCAGTCCAAATATTCAATAATTTCAATTCAAAATGAAGATCCTTACCTTAAATCCACTCTGCAGTGCACCCAACGGTAGTGGCCGATGCTGCTGACATTTCAGAGCCTCTTGAAGTATTGATATTTTCTCCTGCTGTGATTCCTTTTCATGTTCCTCCCTTCCCTAATATTTTTTCAAGGTTTGTTCCACTTGGAAATAACATTTTTTATCATCTGACAAGATGACAGTCAACATGAAATGCCAATCGTAACGCAAAAAAGAGCATCCTCTTCCCCTTCTACAAATTATCTGAATGTCCATGCCTCTCTATTAGGCACAGGTATTAGGAAGTTAAAAATCTTCTATAACAAGGGAAAAGTATTATTTTCGAACCAACCAGCACCAACCAGGTCCAAGCAGCTGCAACTAGGTCCAGATCCAGTGTGCCTATGTAGTGTGTCTGTCTAGTGGCTTTGATGTGGAATGATGTTCTAGAATGACGCATCATCAAAGGCAAGAACTTAGAATGATCACACAGAATCCAGACTCCTGACACACCCACACAACCATCCTTAGGATGAACTGACCAGAGAAAGCCTCTTCCTGGGCTTACATTTGACTTGAGAGTAACAATGAGACAAAGACGTTATCTGTAATAATACAGACATCAGCTTCCGGTACGCAAAGAAAAACCTCCTAAAATGAGTAGCAATTATCATACATGATACAGACATGAGCCTCCAACAAGCACATACAATCCTCCTTGACATGAGAGTAAGAGAAACTATGAAAGAAATCAACAATAAAAACTATCAAGACACCAGCATTCAGTGAGCAAGGACAAACCTCCACTAACAATATTTCTATGGTTAACGTGGAAGTAACCTTGGGAAGAACTGAATATTAGAAAGCCTCTTCCAGGGCTTGCAGGTGTCTTGAGAGTACAAGACATCATCCTCCAGCAAGCAAAGAAAATCCTCCTAAAAAATTATTTGTCAGGTAATGGTGGAAGTATCCTTGGGAAGAATAGAACAAGTGAAAGCCTCTTCCAGGGCTTGCAGATGTATTATGAGTAACAAAAATGAAAATATTACAATAAAATAAGACAAAAAAAACATATATATATAATTATGATACAGACATCAGCCTCCAGCAAGCAAAGAAAATCCTCCTAAAACAGTATTTGTGAGGGAATGGTGGAAGTATCCTTAGGATGAACTGACCAGAGAAAGCCTCTTCCTGAGCTTACATTTGACTTGAGAGTAACAATGAGACAAAGACATTATCTGTAATAATACAGACATCAGCTTCCGGTACGCAAAGAAAAACCTCCTAAAATGAGTAGTAATTATGATACATGATACAGACATGAGCCTCCAACAAGCAAAGAAAATCCTCCTTGACATGATAGTAAGACAAACTATGAAAGAAATCAACAAAATAAAAACTATCAAGACACCAGCATTCGGTGAGCACGGACAAACCTCCACTAACAATATTTCTATTGTTAACGTGGAAGTAACCTTGGGAAGAACTGAATATTAGAAAGTCTCTTCCAGGGCTTGCAGGTGTCTTGAGAGTAACAATAACAGAAAATATTACAATAAAACAAGACAAAAAAGTAAAATTACAATAATGATACAGACATCAGCCTCCAGCAAGCAAAGAAAATCCTCCTGAAACATTATTTGTGAGGGAATGGTGAAAGTATCCTTGGGATGAACTGACCAGAGAAAGCCTCTTCCTGGGCTTACATTTGACTTGAAAGTAACAATGAGACAAAATATAACATCTGTCTATCCATCCATTATGTGTAATATTACAGACATCATCCTCCAGCAAGCAAAGAAAATCCTCCTGAAACATTATTTGTCAGGTAATGGTGGAAGTATCCTTGGGAAGAATGGAACAAGTGAAAGCCTCTTCCAGGGCTTGCATGTGTATTGCGAGTAACAAAAAAAGAAAATATTACAATAAAACAAGACAAAAAAAAAAAAATTAATGATACAGAAATCAGCCTTCAGAAAGCAAAGAAAATCCTCCTTGACATGAGAGTAAGAGAAACTATGAAAGAAATCAACAAAATAAAAACTATCAAGACACCAGCATTCAGTGAGCAAGGACAAACCTCCACTAACAATATTTCTATTGTTAACGTGGAAGTAACCTTGGGAAGAACTGAATATTAGAAAGCCTCTTCCAGGGCTTGCAGGTGTCTTGAGAGTAACAATAACAGAAAATATTACAATAAAACAAGACAAAATAAAAAATTGTAATAATGATACAGACATCAGCCTCCAGCAAGCAAAGAAAATCCTCCTGAAACATTATTTGTGAGGGAATGGTGAATGTATCTTTGGGATGAATTCACCAGAGAAAGCCTCTTCCTGGGCTTACATTTGACTTGAAAGTAACAATGAGACAAAACATAACATCTATCCATCCATTATGTGTAATATTACAAACATCATCCTCCAGCAAGCAAAGAAAATCCTCCTGAAACATTATTTGTCAGGTAATGGTGGAAGTATCCTTGGGAAGTGAAAGCCTCTTCCAGGGCTTGCAGGTGTATTGTGAGTAACAATAAAAGAAAATATTGCAATAAAACAAGACAAAAAAACATACATATATAATTATGATACAGACATCAGCCTCCAGCAAGTAAAGAAAATCCTCCTGAAACATTATTTGTGGGAATGGTGGAAGTATCCTTGGGATGAACTGACCAGAGAAAGCCTCTTCCTGGGCTTACATTTGACTTGAGAGTAACAATGAGACAAAATATAACATCTGTCTATCCATCCATTATGTGTAATATCACAGACATCATCCTCCAGCAAGCAAAGAAAATCCTCCTAAAACATTATTTGTCAGGTAATGGTGGAAGTATCCTTGGGATGAATGGAACAAGTGAAAGCCTCTTCCAGGGCTTGCAGATGTATTGTGAGTAACAAGAAAAGAAAATATTACAATAAAACAAGACAAAACAAAAATAATAATGAATGATACAGACATCAGCCTCCAGCAAGCAAAGAAAATCTCCTGAAACATTATTTGTGAGGGAATGGTGAAAGTATCCTTGGGATGAACTGACCAGAGAAAGCCTCTTCCTGGGCTTACATTTGACTTGAGAGTAACAATGAGACAAAATAGAACATCTGTCTATCCATCCATTATCAGTAATAATACGGACATCAATAAAACAAAAACTATCCAGACACCAGCCTACAGCGAACAAGGAAAAACCTCCATAAACAATATGTGTGTGGTAAGTGGAAGTATAAGGTATATAAGTATATAAGGTGGACGTATCCTTGGCAAGAATTGAACAAGAGTCGTAAAATTGGAGCATTTCTTGCTCCTGTGAGCACAAAAAAAACCCCAAAATATTTTGGTCACATAAAATTGGCATTCCTTCGAAAGGAGGCCCTCTTCTGGGTCTGTTAGTGTCTTACAAGTCAAAATAACAGAAATTGCTATTTCAGGAGAAATGGCAAGATAGGAAAAGAGAAAGACCACTGCAGATACATAAAACACACGTGGCCTTTAGGACACACACCATCACTGAACACATTTACAGTTGGTGAGTTGCCCCATAATGCAGTCCAAATATTCAATATATTCAATTCAAAATGAAGATCCTTACCTTAAATACCTTACCTTAAATCCACTCTGCAGTGCACCACCGGTAGTGGCCGATGCTGCTGACATTTCAGAGCCTCTTGAAGTATTGATATTTTCTCCTGCTGTGATTCCTTTTCATGTTCCTCCTTCCTAATATTTTTCAAGGTTTGTTCCACTTGGAAATAACATTTTTATCATCTGACAAGATGACAGTCAACATGAAATGCCAATCGTAACGCAAAAAGAGCATCCTCTTCCCCTTCTACAAATTATCTGAATGTCCATGCCTTTCTATTAGGCACAGGTATTAGGAAGTTAAGAAAAATTCTATAACAAGGGAAAAGTATTATTTTCGAACCAACCAGCACCAACCAGGTCCAAGCAGCTGCAACTAGGTCCAGATCCAGTGTGCCTATGTAGTGTGTCTGTCTAGTGGCTTTGATGTGGAATGATGTTCTAGAATGACGCATCATCAAAGGCAAGAACTTAGAATGATCACACAGAATCCAGACTCCTGACACACCCACACAACCATCCTTAGGATGAACTGACCAGAGAAACCTCCACTAACAATATTTCTATGGTTAACGTGGAAGTAACCTTGGGAAGAACTGAATATTAGAAAGCCTCTTCCAGGGCTTGCAGGTGTCTTGAGAGTACAAGACATCATCCTCCAGCAAGCAAAGAAAATCCTCCTAAAAATTATTTGTCAGGTAATGGTGGAAGTATCCTTGGGAAGAATAGAACAAGTGAAAGCCTCTTCCAGGGCTTGCAGATGTATTATGAGTAACAAAAATGAAAATATTACAATAAAATAAGACAAAAACATATATATATAATTATGATACAGACATCAGCCTCCAGCAAGCAAAGAAAATCCTCCTAAAACATTATTTGTGAGGGAATGGTGGAAGTATCCTTAGGATGAACTGACCAGAGAAAGCCTCTTCCTGAGCTTACATTTGACTTGAGAGTAACAATGAGACAAAGACATTATCTGTAATAATACAGACATCAGCTTCGCACGCAAAGAAAACCTCCTAAAATGAGTAGTAATTATGATACATGATACAGACATGAGCCTCCAACAAGCAAAGAAAATCCTCCTTGACATGATAGTAAGACAAACTATGAAAGAAATCAACAAAATAAAAACTATCAAGACACCAGCATTCGGTGAGCACGGACAAACCTCCACTAACAATATTTCTATTGTTAACGTGGAAGTAACCTTGGGAAGAACTGAATATTAGAAAGCCTCTTCCAGGGCTTGCAGGTGTCTTGAGAGTAACAATAACAGAAAATATTACAATAAAACAAGACAAAAAAGTAAAATTACAATAATGATACAGACATCAGCCTCCAGCAAGCAAAGAAAATCCTCCTGAAACATTATTTGTGAGGGAATGGTGGAAGTATCCTTGGGATGAACTGACCAGAGAAAGCCTCTTCCTGGGCTTACATTTGACTTGAAAGTAACAATGAGACAAAATATAACATCTGTCTATCCATCCATTATGTGTAATATTACAGACATCATCCTCCAGCAAGCAAAGAAAATCCTCCTGAAACATTATTTGTCATGTCATTGTCAAGTGAAAGCCTCTTCCAGGGCTTGCAGATGTATTATAGTAACAATAAAAGAAAATATTACAATAAAACAAGTAAAACATATATATATATATATATATATATATATATATATATATATATATATATATATATATATATATATATATATATATATATATATATATATAATATATGATACAGACATCATCCTCCAGCAAGCAAAGAAAATCCTCCTGAAACATTATTGTCAAGTAATGGTGAAAGTATCCTTGGGATGAACTGACCAGAGAAAGCCTCTTCCTGGGCTTACATTACATTACATATCAGTAATAATACGGACATCAATAAAACAAAAACTATCCAGACACCAGCCTACAGCGAACAAGGAAAAACCTCCATAAACAATATGTGTGTGGTAAGTGGAAGTATAAGGTATATAAGTATATAAGGTGGAAGTATCCTTGGCAAGAATTGAACAAGAGTCGTAAAATTGGAGCATTTCTTGCTCCTGTGAGCACAAAAAAAACCCCAAAATATTTTGGTCACATAAAATTGGAGCATTCCTTCGAAAGGGACTCTCTTCTGGGGTCTGTTAGTGTCTTACAAGTCAAAATAACAGAAATTGCTATTTCAGAATGGCAAGATAGGAAAAGAGAAAGACCACTGCAGATACATAAAACACACGTGTGGCCTTTAGGACACACACCATCACTGAACACATTTACAGTTGGTGAGTTGCCCCATAATGCAGTCCAAATATTCAATAATTTCAATTCAAAATGAAGATCCTTACCTTAAATACCTTACCTTAAATCCACTCTGCAGTGCACCCAACGGTAGTGGCCGATGCTGCTGACATTTCAAAACCTCTTGAAGTATTGATATTTTCTCCTGCTGTGATTCCTTTTCATGTTCCTCCCTTCCCTAATATTTTTGCAAGGTTTGTTCCACTTGGAAATAACATTTTCTATCATCTGACAAGATGACAGTCAACATGAAATGCCAATCGTAACGCAAAAAAGAGCATCCTCTTCCCCTTCTACAAATTATCTGAATGTCTATGCCTCTCTATTAGGCACAGGTATTAGGAAGTTAAGAAAAATCTTCTATAACAAGGGGAAAAGTATTATTTTCGAACCAACCAGCACCAACCAGGTCCAAGCAGCTGCAACTAGGTCCAGATCCAGTGTGCCTATGTAGTGTGTCTGTCTAGTGGCTTTGATGTGGAATGATGTTCTAGAATGACGCATCATCAAAGGCAAGAAGTTCTAGTCGCCATGGAAACTGAAAACTGTCTCATAAACAAATAAATTAAATCTTCAATGTTTTTTTTTTTTTTTTTTAGCAAACTTCTACTGACATTACTTTAGATGTTATCACACGTGTTTATATACAATAGAGAATTTAATTTTTTCTTCATATTTTCATCCCTTATCCCACTAAAAGTATAACAGCAAAAAAAATAACACAATAAATTCTGATGTCTCCTCAGATTTTCAATTCAACTCATGCGATGGCCCTTTATATACCCTTTTCATCAGGAAATCACACTTTTCATTTGGATTTTATTGGTATAATTGAAAAAAAATGGATATGACCTAGAAGACCTTATCCTGTAACTTCACTGTGTAACATAAGCCTATAAATGTTCCAGTCTCTCACACACATTATCTCTGACTCATCAGCTGTGGATTTACTCTGCTCGGATCAGCTACATTGCCAGGGACCACATCTTTATGAAACAGTCAAAGGCCATCTGTTTCCCTCTAGAGGCCAGCCTGGGATTGACAATGTTGATTAGGCTATAATGCAGCAGAAATTAAGAAAAAAAATCATTAAGATCTGGTGCCTCCTGACAAATACAGAAAATCTATTGTGCCAAACCTGAAGCTGAAGTCACACTATGACTTCACAAGAAAACCTGTTTGACCACTTTCCATAGTAACATGACTGAACTAGTCTGGGACCACTGATAACTGTGCACGCCAGGAAGTTTTAGTTTTAATTCATCTTAATTTGTGACTGGCTACATAAAGCCTCCTGGAGACCACAGCTAACAGATATGAACCTGTTTATATCCTCCTGTTACCAATCAATAAGTATACTTATGAATACCATGCATTATTTCCAACAATAGAGTTTTAGAGCACATTGGCCTCTCTTCTTAATGTTCATTCAGGATATCATAAGACAACGAATAAAACAAGGTGGATAGATATTGGTGCAACAAATATATAAATAAACTAAAAGAAGTAAGTTTGAAACAATGCAATCATGCCAGTGTTCATTTATATTTAAGTATTATTTAAGTACGAGTTATTTAGTCTGAACTTTTATTTGAGGGACATAACCAAATGACCTCTCATTTCCTTTGTCAGCAGATTTTACAGTCTCACTGATGTTAAGTTACCTGTTGATTTGAGTAGATATGACTTTGATGTGGACTGAGACAACTGATTTTCTCATTGTGTGGATTACAGTAGTGGCAGCAGGTGGCAAGGCGGGGCAATCCCTGGGAGCCATAGTGCTGACACCTCAATCCTTCTACTTCATCTGACTTGGGGGGACCACAGGAAATGCTGAATTGAACCTAGCAAAGCTTAACCATGCAAGCTTGGTTAACCATTCCCTGTGGCGACTTGGAATCAGGTAGACATGCTGAGTGCAGTGTAACAGAAGCTTATGCTGTTTAAACAGGGCAGGCATAAACTCTAGGCAGAATTTCAGCCTTTATTAGTTTGAAACTGTTAACTTTACATTTTAGGTTTGTACAAAACTTTTTTAAAAGTTTATTTTAACAAGAGTTTTATCTGTTGTAACTATAAACATTGTTTTATCATAGACCTAAAAGTAGATTGCATTAGGCATATGCCTTAAACGCTCATCTTAAAATATAATAAAAATATATTAGAAAACTCAGTTATGACACATTCTGCTCCCGTATCTGCTCCCTGTGCATAAAGGACCACAACAACTTTAAAAGTTAATCTCACTCTTTGACAATAGCTGACATTCAAAGAGATTATATCAAAAAGCTGCTTAGACTGATACAAAGATTTGTGAACTAGCACTCAAGGACATCCTCTGAAGGACAATAAAATTATGCCTTGCACAATTGCGCTTGCTGCACTGCGTGTGCCTTCAATATATTTAAAATATGTAAAAGTAACAGCACTCTTAAACTAATGAGCAGCTAATCGGTTTGATCTGCCAAGCATCTAAACCAGGGTTTTACTAGTGACGTGTGTTCAATCAGGTGCACGCCTCTGTCATCATAAATGTTTCCACTAAATACATAATCATCCAGGTGGCTCATGGCAGCAGGCTGCTAACAATCACAGGGCTGAGGAGTGAGGAAATGTGACAGTTATCCCTGCCAGGCAAAACCTCAAAGTAGCACTTTGCTGATGACAGCAGCATCTTACCCATGCCAACAACTGGAGAGTCTGGCATCCACAATAAGAAAAGAAAATCCTGTGAAGAACAAGATAATCAGCTCACCCCTGACATGCGAGTCACACCCATGTTATGTAATCTGATATGAGACTTGAGATTATCATACCCAATACTAGATAGGTCAGTATAAATGTGTATTTCGGGCTTTTCAACAACAGTGGGTTTAGATGATGTTTTAATTTATACTGCAACTAAACATGAAATATAGTGTAAATGCTAATATCTAAACTTCCCAAACTCTTTTAATGACAAACGCCACATTTCTCTTTCCTAGCTGCCTGACTGAGCTCACATTTTTAAAACAAAATTAGTTGGGAAGGAAATCTTGGGAAGTACGAGTAGTTCGTAAAATTCAACTGAAACATTCTGGTACCAGGTTGAAATGATTTTAACTTTAACATCCGGATACAAGATGCTGTAGGCTAAGCAAGCAGACCTGTCCCTGGGGTGATATGGTGTACATTTGTATAAACTGCGACAGGTTAATTTGCTTGGGCATGTATTCTAGTTGAATTAGTCAAATTGTTGTTTGTTGTACATAAGCCAAAGCAAGAGAAGTTTGTATAACACCTTAAAATACAGTGATTTGCATACAGTTTATACAAAGCAAAGTGCTTTACATGAGCAAAAAAAGTGCATTACAACAACTTTAAACAAAATTTAAAGTAAGGGGAATAAAATCAATTAAAGGAGAACAAATAAAAGTGGACTGAATCAATCAAAGGCACAGAAAATAGAAAAAATTAAAGGATTTAAGATCAATATGAGGTTGGTTTTAGGTTCAGTGAGGTAATATTAATGTGATGTTAATTAATTATTATTATGATAAGCATATCAGAAATTTAATTATGAACTAGCAGCATCATTAGCACTTGAAGTATAAGCCAGTATAAAGATTTAAGACCGACTGCACTGTTGTACCTGCTGTTAATGTTTCCACAGATTATAGCATGCTGTATATGTACTGTATTGAGTTGCATAATACAAAATCAGTTTATGTACAAATACATGTATCTCCAATATTGCAATTATTGGAGCCTTGGAGGACCCAAATCTTTTTTTTTTTAGACAACAGTCATTGTGTGTTGTGTGGCCTCAACCCCCATAGACAGCCCCTTGTTTGTAATCCTTTTATACACCAGTCTAGGCCAACAGAAAGAGCTCTGTTTTCAATACTATGTTGTTTTCCTAAAATCAAGAGTGACTTAAGAAGGATTACAGACATGATAGAAAGCAGTCTGTGGACACTGGACATCAGTATCTTTAGTTTCTTTGCTACTTTTGATCTGATTAAAGAGCTGAATTAGATGTTATTAACCATATGTAGTAATGACTATAGCTACCAATCTAGCCTAATTCCAGGAGTTGTGCACTTGGGTTACTAATTAGGCAGACGGAGGCTCCGACAGCAGTCACCATATGGCAGAAGAATGGAATTAAGGTTCAATATGTTGCTGCTCTTTCAATCTCTGCGCTAATTGTTTTTCTTCTCATAACCCCTTTTGTGTTCCCCTCCACAGAGGATAGCACATTTCATGGCAGGTTAAGCTACTTTGCTGATTTGGGGTGGCTGTATTCGCCTGAGGCCATTAGTGTCATTGACAGGACCAATATGGTGCAGAGGATGTCTTAACTACCCTGTTAACCCCACTACCGTGTTAACAGGAAGGCAAAGAACATATGTTTACAAGGAGTGGAACAAATAATCCACATTGCAGTGTTTGTGATTGAGCCTTTAGTTCAAGTCAAATAGTTAACTTGTTGACTAGTAGTAACTTGTAAAATGTGCTCATAGTTGACAACTCATGGATGATTTTAGCTAGAATAATTTACAATAGATTAAATAATGTGATATTATATTGTGTTATAATAATATAAAGAGTACAGTCTAGACCTGCTCTATATGAAAAGTGTCCTGAGGTAACTTCCGTTATGATTTGGTACTATATAAATACAATTAAAAATTAAAAAGCATGTACACACCATCTTTCTTTAGCTTTTTTTTTTGTAAAATCAAATAATGTTAATGCAAATATATATTTTATACACACCAAACGAGACACCCGCGCAATTTGTTGTACGTTAATTCCACTTTAGCAGTCATATTTGCATTAAGAGAAATACTAAGCAAAACGGCTCCATGTGCAGCTTTTTGATGGCACAATATACTCAGTACTCTATACTCTACTCTGGCATTAGATTGGAGTTTGAATGGGACTTGTGTGGTACAATAAGTACAGACTGAACAGGAAATATTGTAAACAACAATGTTTATTACAGTTACAATCCAGAGACACTGGTGACTTTTGCAGCAGCTAAATTTATGAAGTCATTTGAGAGCAGCGTAAGGTGAGAAGTAAAATATCTTGTTCTTTCTTTTTCAGTGTTCGCCTTTGTTGAATGCAGTTATGTCTGTAAGTGGCGTGACTGATTGATTTACCCCTATAGACAGTAAAGATTAAGAGGATGACGAATCAGCATTTGCTTACACAGCGCCTGGTGATAATCTCCTTGTCTTCCTTCAGAAAGCCCCCAGACGACTCAGGCTCGCAGACTCATTCTCACAGGGAGAAGGAGAGAAGTAGAAGCAGAAGTAGTAACTTTATTGACCCCTTATTCCATCAGAAACAACCAGACAGAGGACATTGGATCAATATCATCGAGCATTTCTGGAGTAACTCTTCATCATCTCTGAAGAAATCCACTATAAGCTGTAGTGGAAAGCCTATATTTTGTTTTTTGGAGCATTGTCGTTTATCAACAATTCAAATGAAAATATGATTTGATCCTAATAGGCAACTATACAAAACACTTTATACAGAACATTTACATTTAGACATTTATTCATTTAGCTGACGCTTTTATCCAAAGCGACTTGCAAAAAAGACAGAAGAGGAAATACATCTGGGAGTAATCTTTTATTTATCAAAAACAATTTATTTAGTGAAGTTCAGATATTAGAACACATGTCCAAATGGAGGACCACATGACCAAAATGAACATGTTTTCTTCTGATAATTCAAACGGGTTCACAGATGGAACTGAAGCAGGTGAGTGAGGTGATTAATTGTTGCAATGTAACTGTTGAAATATGTATGATCTAAAAAAAAAAACACACACACACTGTTTTGCACTTTAAAAAAAGTTTTTATTTCTATGCCCTACAGAAAACAGTTCAGTCCCCGGTAAAGCACTTGGCCATGGCCTGCTTTGTAAAGTGTGTTCTGATTCAAGCAGTGGTAAACATTATGGCATCTATGCCTGCAACGGCTGCAGTGGCTTCTTTAAGCGCAGTGTGAGACGAAGACTGATCTACAGGTGAGCAATATTCTTATCTTATAGGGCAATCATAATACCATGTGCAATACCTAGATAGATTTATTTTTTTTATTTTTTTAAATCAATATCACAGGTGTCAGGCCGGAACAGGCAGGTGCCCTGTAGACAAGGCTCATCGGAACCAGTGCCAAGCTTGTCGACTAAAGAAGTGTCTACAAGCTGGCATGAACAAAGATGGTGAGAAACCTCTGAATAAGTTTACTGTTTTGAGTGCATCTATGCATGTAAAATTTCAGCCATAGTACAAATGATCTAAAGCCTTGGCTGTTTTCAGATGACTCAGATTATTTACCTGTCCCTTTGGCAGCTGTGCAGAATGAGCGACAGCCCCGAAGCACAGCACATGTCAGTCTAGACTCTATATGTGTGGACACAAAGAAGGAACATCTCGCCACAACACGGGAGCTCACCTGTTCTGCCGCATACTCATCAGTCATCTGCAGACCTCTGGTCACTTCCTCTGTCACCAGTTCTGCCATCGGACAGACCTGCAGCAACCCCAATAACAACCATCGCTTTATGGTCAGTCTGCTGACTGCAGAGACCTGCACAAAGCTGGAGCCCGAGGATGGTGAGCTCATATGTCAAGAGTTAAATTAAGGTGGACATGACAAGTACTGACGTTGATGGGACAAAATTGTTTTGAAAATACATTTACATTTGGTGTTGCTACTTCTGTAGCAAGATGTGTGATCTTAGATGGTGCAATAAGCCACAGAAAGTTGAATTGTCTTAACAGTATTTTACTCCCAGTCGTCTAAACACTTCTGTGACTCTATCTTTCCAATGTACAGTGGAGGAAAACATTGATGTGACTACCAACGATTCAGAGAGGGATCAGTCTCCCTCTGATTGTCGTTTGTCCCCATACACCTCCAGCTGTTCAGAGAGTATATATGAGACATCGGCAAGACTCCTTTTCATGTCTGTCAAGTGGGCAAAAAATTTGCCTGTTTTTGCTCACTTGCCATTTCGAGACCAGGTGAGACTAAGAAAATGTCTGTTTTTGTATATTCACTGAACTGATTTACACATGGCTGCCACTGATAATGTGTTTCTGTGACATCCTCAGGTGATTCTCCTTGAAGAAGCTTGGAGTGAGATGTTCCTCTTGTGTGCCATCCAGTGGTCTTTACCCATGGACAACTGTCCTCTCCTGTCCCTGCCAGATCTTTCTCCTCCACAGCAGGCCAAGACCAGCCTCCCCACAGCTGACCTGCGCATCCTGGAAGAGGTCTTTAATCGCTTCAAGGCCCTGGCTGTTGACCCTACTGAGTTTGCGTGCCTGAAAGCCATCGTACTGTTCAAGCCAGGTGAGGGGTTTATTCTTTTAGTAATGTGTATTTGTTTATCACTGGATTTTGTGACTAAAGTGTGCTGTTTGACTCGCAGAGACGCACAGCCTGAAAGATGCAGAACAGGTGGAGAATCTGCAGGACCAGTCACAGGTGTTGCTAGGTCAACACATACATTCAGTATACCCCAACCAAAGCGCAAGGTACACCTGCTGCAACTCTCTGACAGACTACAAAGATATTCAAACATAAGAACATCTGTAATATTTGAAGTTAGACAATAAAAAAAAGTCTTAATAGAAACATGAAGTTCAGTCCCCCTTTGTTCTTTTCCATCAAGGTTTGGGAGGCTGCTGCTTCTGCTGCCATCCCTCCACTATGTGAGCTCTCAGAAAATAGAGCAGCTGTTCTTTCAAAGGACCATTGGTAGCACACCCATGGAGAAGCTGCTGTGTGACATGTTCAAGAACTAAACGAGCCAAGGGAAGCTGAACAACACCTGCTAAGAAAACACAAAAACAGCCCTCATGTTTTCTGGCTCTGGAATTAAATAAGCATAGAATGATTGAGTGATTATTGCATCATTTTGTTTGTAAATATTACAATTTTGTTATAAAGAACTGCAGACATACCAGATCATTTTGTGTTGGTGTTTAGTTGCAAGGAAAATTATTTTATTGCAGTGTATGCAAATGAGGAAATGTGTTTGAATGTTGGTAACTGTCCAAAATAAATATGTAAATTTTGTATTGTTTTATTGTGTTCATCTTTCGTAATTTTTCCCTTCTGTATCTGGTTTTCCAGAAATAGAAGAGAACACATAACACAAAGTGAAGTGCAGACACTATACAGAAAATCTCTGGACGGACTAAATATATCATTAGATGGTTTTAGTTTATTACAGTTATGTTGATAATGGTGTATATGCCAGGACAATGCAGTACAGAAATGATGAAGAAATGTTTGATGTTATTTAGAAACCAGAGAGCTCTGACAATTTTGTTTAATTGTTAGTCTCAATCTGTATGTATCTTGGCCACAAATGTTTGGCCACCGTGTTTTTGGAATCCATATCAAAAATGTTGTCATGTATTTATCAAAAAGTAAGCGCAACACATCTGTTATTTCTGTATAACAGAGTTCTGATCACAAACTCAGGACCACATTTGGACTTAAGAGGACAAATTAAAATAATTTTTAATCAATAATTTGACACAAAATATTGATTTCTCTCATAAATAGCCATGCAATAAGTCTGAGTTTATTTTGCAACAATAACCGGCTCGCTGTACATTATCCCTTATGTGTCTCCTGGAATATAGGACAACGTTTAATTATGGCTAAAGAGCTTAGGAGACAGGATCAGTAGTTTTCTTTGTTATGTGGAAGCCTTTGCAGTAACATCTGATTTCAAAAATATCTGAAACTGGAGAGCGTGAAAGATAAAACTTTATCAACCTGTCCTGCCTGGAACGGAAACTGCACGTTGGCTACAGTAACGTTAGGTGGCGGTAGTGAGCACATTTACTGATAAATACAGAGCCGGAGGTAAACACCACGAAGAAGAACTGAGGCAAAACACGGAACAACGTTACACCAGGAAGTTAGCATCGTTAGCTACAAGCGTCGTGTAGTTACCATGAAGTGAAACTTCATTCACGTTAATCAGGCGGTTCAGCGGAGCCTGCTGAATATGAATATACGATAAATAGTAAACAACTGCAGCAATGTTCAGCAAGTCGTATCAGCTGCTCCTCAGAGGGACTTCACCAGTCCGAGGTCTCCTGGCTTGTTCGTGGACAGTGATGGCTTCACACAGCCCGGACACCATAAAGGACTTTCCTTTGACAATATGCCCAATGTTTCTGCAAACGACTTCACTGGTAGGTAGCTCACACAACTACTAGGTGACTAGAAAGAAGCTAAAGAGACAGTGAGCTCATGAGAGTAAACATACTTTGAAATTAACCCTATAACACAGTTTAAAAGTGAACCTATAAGATAAATCTGAACAATTAAATTAGGCTGTAGACTAATTTAATTCTCCCTGTCAGTGTCACCAGTGAGCCAACCCTCCTCACCAGTCTGTCCAGTCGAGCTGCATCCCTATTCTTGCTGCTTTCTCCTCAGCAAACCACAGCATAGAAGAGGACACCGTCTACTTAAGTCAAACAGACAAGCCTCAAATTAAATAATGAAAGTGTCCAAACATGAGTGGTTTACCATAAATGATCATTATATAGCTAGAGCTACAGCTACAGCTAGATGTCAAGAGGTTTTTAGTGTGTGTTTTTTTGTCACCTTTAAGGGAGGAGGGAAATGTGCTTAACAGTCAGATGAAACACAATTCATATGCACAGACTTTAAACATAAAAAACAATCAAATTCATGCAACTGTTAACAGGGTGAGTAGGCCTCTCCATGACTGGTTCACTAAAAAACACCTGTAAAGACTGAGACTTTCTCTTTTTTCTTTCTTTCTTTCAGATACCACTCAAGGATGGCTGTCCTGGTTTTGCAACCTGATTGTCATCTTTCTCGTCTACATTTGCACTTTTGTAACATTTCCTATATCAGGATGGTTTGTACTGAAGGTAAGCTGCGATTATTTCTTATAGTTACTCCCACAACGTGTCCATTGACTTCAAACCTAAAAACAACCGTCACTCATTTTGTCCATAGACAGTGCCTAACTACCAGAGGATAGTCGTGTTTCGTCTGGGTCGAGTGTGCCTCCAAAGGGCCCTGGTATTGTACTTGTGCTCCCCTCATTGACCAGTGGCAGAGAGTAGACCTGCGCACCCGCTTTCAACATCCCTCCTTGCCAGGTAAATCACTGTACTCCATTCATCATTAGTTACCTGTTGTGATGGACAACGTGTCCTAAAACACTGAAAACTGCTGAGAACAACTGAAATCCTCTTAAGGGAAGTTATATATATATATATATATATATATATATATATATATATATATATATATATATATATATATATATATATATATATATATATAGTTTATAAGGAATACTTTATTTGGTTAGCTCAAACTGCTGATGCCTCTTAAGCTTCAGATTAGTAGATTCCTATTTGCATAGAAGGAGGTTTGTGGACTTAAAAACATAATAAAGGCTGACGAAGACACAGAAGGTGCTCCCAGGCAGGAGGAACCGTCATAGTTGCTCATCGACCATGCCAAGTTAAATCAACATTTCTGTTGGTTGTGTGTGATTTACTTTGTCCTGCAGGTGGCACTCTTGGTGCACTGATGAACAGTGTGAAACTGGAGGAGGTAAACTGATGCTGGGAGAGCTCTGAACTTTGTAGTGTTGTTATCCTACTCATGTTTCTATTGTTTAGCCTTTCAGTCTCTACCCCTTGAACGAATAATTAAACGCAAATGTGTGTCTGATGGCAAATTTCTGTTTTTTAAGGTTAAGCATTTATCACAATTATGAGGGTTTTTAATTAAACTTTCAATTTGCAATTTTGGGAAACTAGCCACAACTCCAGCACTGAAACACTACACTGCAAAGGTGTCAGGCTCAGGTGACTTGTTTCTTAATGGTGCTCTTGCTTCTGAGCAGTCAGCATTTGCCATATGTATATTCAGCCTTGCTTAGTGTTTTTTTAGCGTTTGTGTAAAATGTAATTCTGCCACTGTAGGTGACTACTCAGGATGACGGTTTGTTGTTGGTGGAGCAGACATCCAGTTTAGGATCTGGAACCCAGTCATGTCAGTAATATCAGTCCAGGACCTGAACGCCTCAACCAGGATGACGGCACAGAATGCTTTGACCCACAGCCTGGCCAAGAAGACTGTCAGGGAGATCCAAACTGAGAGAGTTAAACTGGGAGAATATCTTGTGGTGAGAAAACACTGGAGCTACTGTCTGCTAGCTTTTCACTGTATCACATCACACTTACATCCTTTCTTGCTCTGTACAGATGGACATAAATGAGTTGACTCGCCACTGGGGGCTGGAGGTGGACAGGGTAGAGCTTACTCTGGGCTCTCTACTAAAAGCACCAGATGAAGGCCCCTCTGGACCCCTCATCATGCCTCCCTCTGTGCCTGGACTAGAAGGCCTCACTGGTCCCATTCAGCAGCTGGCTATGCACTTTCTGGGCCACAGCAGCAGTTTACAGCATCAAAAAGGTATACCCCCCACATACACACACTGTTTTGGTACAACATGTATGCATCATGATAATGTAATACATCTGTGGCTTTTACTCCTCAGAGGACAGCATAACTTTTACAGATGAGCTCAGCAGTGCCTCTCAGGCAGTTGTGGCCAAACCAGGTTCTGCTGAAGAGCTGCTCGGCGGGGTCAAGCTTCTGCTCTCTGAATCTTTGGTCCACCAGGTTGGGGCCTGCTTCCAGTTTGACATAATCTTGGAAGATGGACAACATCAAAGTTACTATGTGGATTTGAGCCAAGGTAATCAATATATTGTTGTAAATATACAACAATTATAAAAGCATTTTCACTGATTTGAGACGCTCAAGTGTTTGTGGTAAACAGAAACAAATGAATCTCTCTATTAATGGTTACAGTGTTTTCTGCTGTGATCGTCCAAGGAAAGGTGGAGGTGTAGCCATTTTATATAAAAAACAAGTTTCATGCTACTCTCCTCTCCTCTGTATCCATTAGCAAACAGTTTGAATTTCAACAGGGACGGTCCTGTACAGTCATGGGCTATTATAGGCCTCCCGCAGCCTGCAGTGAGGCTCTAAGTTCCTTAAATAACTGTGTCTCAGGGTTAAACTCTGGAGAGTTTGTCTTAGTGGGGAATCTAAACCTTGATTGGTTGTCATCAGCCTCAGATGGCTTGAAATCTATCTGTGATTCTTTAAATCTAAGCCAATTAATAGACAGCCCAACACAGCCTAACATTAAAAACCCCTTAAGATCATCGCTCCTTGATCTTATAATAACAAATGCCCCTCACAGATATACTGATGTTGGTGTTTTTGGGAACGATCTGAGTGACCACTGTGCCATTGCAAATGCCTTAGACAGGTCAGTGAACAAAGCCACACAGAACTTTTTCGAATCCAATGCCTCAAACACATTGTTAATAACTTTCAGGGCAGCAGTAACAGTGCTGTGCTGCTTCCTAAACCCAGGCTGAAGGAGATTTAGAATTTTCCTCCAAAAAATTCTTCAATTCATCACAGACCAATTTTTCAAATACTTTGGCCAAAATACATAGTTTAGAGATAGGCCTGTAATTATTAACGACTGAAACTTTAGGAAGTTTGTTTGTGCTGAGGCTTAGATTAAAAATACTAGTTAGAGGCTCAGCAATTAAGTCAGCAGCCAGCTTTAAAAAAAATGGATCCAAGCTATCTGGACCAGCTGATTTTTTTTGGAGTCCAAGTTTTTTAGTGCACTACAGATCTCAGAAATAGACAGGTTCGAAATGAAAAGAACAATCAACAGGGAGACGGCTTACAACAGAAGGTTCATCAGATAAAGCGGTGCTTTCAAAATTACTGTTAGAAAAATCAAACAAGTGATTTGTCTGGAGAAACTGAAACTGGTTTCAAATGCTGATAAATCCAAACTAATGATTTTTTCAAATTTATCTGTTCCCTTGGGGAATATCCCCTCGATCAGAACTGTCTGGGGAACTCTAGATCTGGTCACCAGCTATAAGTACCTGGGATTCATTATTGATGAGGAGCTTTCATTCAAATTACATGTTAAAAATTTGATCTCCAAATTAAGGGTGAAGCTCTATTTACTCGCACTTTAGTATTTTAATATTTTAATGTTTTTGTGTTTTTTTTTTGTTTGTTTGTTTTTTGCTGCTTGTTTGTTGTTGTACGTCTGTCTTGCCAGGTCATCCTTGTGAAAGAGGTCTTGATCTCAATGTTTTTATCTGGTTAAATAAAGGTTAAACAAATAAAAGCAGAGAGACACAAATGAATATGTCCATCACTCTGTGTGTTCTGTAGGTACCGTGAAGCTGGAGCCGGTCCTTGTGCAGAGAGCCAGATGTGACACTGAGTATGAGTGAAAGTGACCTTCTGGCCATGTTCCAGGGTGAGCTACGGCCATTTGCTGCTTACACCTGTGGCAGACTTAAAATCCAGGAGACATTAAGACTGCCATGAAGCTGGAAGAACTCATTAAGCTCCTTAAGAAATAGCGAACACAGTAAGATTTGTATGGGTATTTATTGAATCTTTAATTTGACTGTAAAGTAAATGTTTGTAATGTATGCACTAATTACATGTGTGATAAAGTGAAGTGAAATTCTGTTATGGTCTGAATGCTTTTGTACTAGATAAACTATTCAGTAAGTAACACGGCTCAACGTGCACAGACGTGCTGTGGTGCTGATGTATCAGGCTTCAAAGTTCAACTGATTCAACTGGAAAGCCTTAATCAGTACAGCAAGGGGGGGCTGACTATTTAGTCCAGCCTCCTTGTTTTGCAGCAGATGTCCCTGGGAGAGCCAGAGTTGCTGCTGAAGGTAGAGCAGAGAGCATTTTTATTGTCAGGATGGCCAGATGGAGTGTTTGGCGTAACCCTGTGATGCTACCCCTATCCTGGATTGAATCGCTGACAACAACAGGTGTGCGCTGCAGCAGCAGTTTACCAGTGGTCAGACAGGCATACTCAGAGAGTGGCAGCATCGCCAGGCCTTTCAGTGAGATTCCTGGACTGTGGAAGAACGGGTGGCCAACTTGTACAATTTTTGGAAACTGGATGGCTTCAGAAACCTTCACCGCATCATGTTGCAGAACTTCAACACATTTGGACCCATTTACAGGTAAGGAGGGCAAAGCAGTTGGCATAACTCTTAATGAAAACAATAAAATAACTCCATGACATTTATTGTCTACTGCTTATCTTAAGTAACTTAAGTAGACTAAATAAATGACTTTGAATTACGTCACCAACTTGAAACTATCTTCTGGTCCAAATATAAACATTCCTCCACAAGGTCATGCTTTCTAAAAAAACGTTTTTTCCCTCTCACTCTGTATGTCAGAGAAAAAATAGGTTATTATGAAAGTGTAAATATCATCAATCCTGAAGATGCTGCTATCCTGTTCAAAGCGGAGGGCCATTACCCTAAAAGGTTGAAAGTTGAAGCCTGGACATCATACAGAGACTACAGGAATCGCAAATATGGAGTTTTACTCAAGTAAGTGCTATTATTATCCACTTCTACCATATAAATTCTGTTTAACAAATATTTTGTCACTTAGTCTAAATAACTAAAAATAAATAATCTTTCCACAGGAATGGAGAAGACTGGAGGTCAAACCGTGTGATCCTCAACAAGGAGGTGATCTCTCCGAAGGTGCTGGAAAACTTTGTGCCTTTGTTGGAGGAAGTTGGCGAGGATTTTGTGGCCAGAATTCACAAAAAGATACAGCGAAGTGGCCAGAACAAATGGACCACTGACCTTTCTCAGGAACTCTTTAAATATGCATTAGAGTGTAAGACTGACTTTTGTCTCTCTTCATAAGTATAATTTATTTCACTCACTGTGTAGGCCAGTGCCTGCTTGTTTTTCTCTCATGTTTACTCTGTCCTGTACAGCGGTGAGCTCAGTGCTGTATGGGGAGCGTTTGGGTTTGATGCTGGACTACATTGACCCTGAAGCTCAGCATTTCATTGACTGCATCACCCTCATGTTCAAGACTACCTCACCCATGCTGTATATACCTCCTGGGCTGTTGAGACAGATTGGAGCGAAGGTGTGGCGAGACCATGTGGAGGCTTGGGATGGGATCTTCAACCAAGGTAAGAGGATAACCAAGATATTTTTCAGTTTGAAGTGAAAACATGACTGGTGCAATTTCTTATTTCTTTAATATTATATATATGTGCATCAGCGGACCGCTGCATCCATAACATCTACAGGCAGTTACGTCAGGAGACAGGCACAGCAAACAAATACCCAGGAGTCCTGGCTAGCCTGCTCATGCTGGATAAGCTGTCCATTGAAGACATCAAGGCCAGCATCACTGAACTAATGGCTGGAGGAGTGGATACAGTGAGAAACCCCCCCCCAAAAAACAACAAAAATCATTCATTTCCAGGATGTGACTTCTTTTCAGCTTTCTGAAGACTGCCTTATGTGTGTTTGTGCGTTTTAGACTTCTATAACGCTGCAGTGGACATTGTATGAACTAGCTAGACATCCCAGCCTCCAGGAGGAGCTGAGGGCGGAGGTAGCTGCAGCTCGGGCTGAAAGCCAGGGAGACATGTTGGAGATGCTGAAGCGGATTCCTTTGGTCAAAGGAGCTTTGAAGGAAACACTGAGGTGAAAAAATGGCAATGCCAGATGTATAATGTAATTCAGTAGAGATGTTATGAGTGCATCGACACCAAAGGAAAGACAAAAAAGTCTAAGTTTCTTACTTTGATCCCTCAGGTTACACCCAGTTGCAGTGAGTTTGCAAAGATACATAGCAGAAGATATCATTATTCAAAACTACCACATCCCAGCAGGGGTAGGTCAAATCATATTTTTCTATTTTAGCATTTTTATGGACACAGTTTAGCACAATTTTGCACTGCTCACTTTTATTGTGTTTTTCTGTGTTTGTATTTAGACTCTGGTCCAGTTAGGGCTGTATGCAATGGGCAGAGACCCCAAAGTGTTTTTTCGTCCGGAGCAGTATCAGCCCTCCCGTTGGCTGAGGACAGAGACACACTACTTCAGGAGCCTGGGCTTCGGCTTCGGCCCCCGTCAGTGTTTAGGGCGCAGGATAGCTGAGGCAGAGATGCAAATCTTCCTTATCCATGTGAGACTTACGGATAATAATAAAGCGGAGTTTCACCATTCTGTGGCTCATTTATGCAGCATATTAACTGTGTGCATTATCTTCTGTCTTTGCAGATGCTTGAGAACTTCAGAGTGGAGAAACAGCGCCATGTGGAAGTGCAGAGTACCTTTGAGCTCATTCTCTTACCAGACAAGCCTATAATATTAACTTTGAAGCCTCTAGATCATGGTCGATAAAACCAAGTTTTCTGAAAGAATTGTTGTGGCTTTTTCTGTTGAATAAGGTACAAGGGTCAAGTCTTGTACTTCTGGAAGTTTAAGGTTCACAAACGCTGTCAAATGAATGAGCAATAAGCAGATTAGAAAACATGAAGGGTGTGAGTTACATATTATATTTTACGTGGACGAACTGTAAGGCTTTACATTAAGTGAGGCATTAATAGCCTTTCCCAGTAAAAGGTATGCATGGTTCCTTTACATTACCTCCCTTTGAGCACTCTATAATCACAAAAACAAACGGCAGAAAGGAAAGAAAAAGCTAAAAACATGCACGAACAAATTACCTCAATTATTCCAAGCCTAGTGAATACAATAATTATATTACTTAGTGAGTTATAATGGAAATGTATATTCTGTGTGTACAACATATTATAAAACTGGAATGTACAGAACCTTTAATCCACATGCACATGGAATAAGTATTTTAAAAACCTACCTGTATAAACCTCTGATGAATAAAATTCAAAATGATTAAAAATATGTCTTGTAATATTGAATTTTAGTACACATTTTAATATATTTATTAAATAAAAATACCTTATTTTGAACATTATATCAAAGATGTCTCTCCCTGTGTGTCTGCATGTGTATGTCTGGGTCTTGGTCAAGATTTTACAGGCTTCTGCTTCCTGTGTCTGGTTTTCTGATACAATGAATCTGATACAGACCTCTGTAAAAAGCAGAAATTGTTCCATGTCAAATACGTCATACACAGTGTGTGTTACATACAACAAAGGCTAGCTGCACTCAACTGACCGAAGGAACATTATGGAGGATTGTGCTGGATGTTCGGACAAAGCCGTGCCTGTGCTCGCTCAGTTTGGTCAGCATTTCTTGTTTCTGTCTCCCCCATAAGCTAGAGTTCTCCTTTAGCTGTAAATACATGCAGAGGCAAAACATTCACAAATATGAAAAACAGTAATCAGTGATTTAGTATGTTGATAAAACATATACAGTACAAGAAGGGTATCTGTATTTTCACCTGAGCCTCCAGTGTTTGGACTCTTGCCTCAGCCTTCTCCAGTTTGTTCAGTAAACTCAGCCTCTCCTTGAGTGGCAGTGGGTCTTTTGCCTGAGGGGGAACACACAGCACTCTGAGGTTAGTACAATAATATTTTACAATATACTCCTCAAGACATAGCTGAGGTCAAAGTTTAAAACTGTTTTGACACTGTTGAGCACCTGTGCTGATGGCTGTATCATGACTGGGGCAGGCTGACGTCGAATCCTGTCCAGCTCTTCTCTGAGACGAATGTTTTCTGCTACCAGGGCTGACTCTATCTCTTCTTTTATGTGGTCAGTCTCACCTGCACAGCATTAAGAGATGTTCTGGCTACTACCAATGTTTGAGAGATCACCTGTTGTCCCCTTGCTTTACTGATTCCACCTACCTCTTTGCTTTTTCACCACCAGCCTTTTGTCACCACTCTGTTTATTTTCTCCTAGTTTGCTCTCTAATGCTTTCTCCATCTTCTCAATGACCTGAAAAATTGGGATGGTACAAGTATACAGGATGTTATCTTAACATACATTTCAATCAATAGTTATAACAGAAAGCAGACGTTGTA
This sequence comes from Miichthys miiuy, assembly GCA_036365135.1. NCBI lineage: Eukaryota > Metazoa > Chordata > Actinopteri > Sciaenidae > Miichthys > Miichthys miiuy. The sequence goes on along the minus strand of CM071605.1, from coordinate 30,191,225 downwards.
GCCGCCTTTTCACCATTTCCTGCTGTTTCACTGTGGCCTCCAATGTTGCAGTCTTTGCCAAGCGACTCTGGTGGCGCTGCAAATACTCCTGCTGCTGCTGCTGCTGCTGAACTTTCTGAAGTGTTAGTAGCTCCTTTTCACTGTCATTCTTCTGCACAACATAGTAAACTATAACACTACCTATACACTGACATGAATTATTTCAGTTTTATTTGTGTCACATGTATCTTCTAACCTTGATTAGGTCATTCTGCAATTGTTGGATCCTGTCCCTTTGTGAGGCAGCCTTACTGCTCTCACTGGCCAGCTTGAATTTCAGAGAGGCTTTAAAAGAACAAACAGCAGCATGAATCTGGGTAATGATACACAGATGTCACATCACACAAGTATGAAACTTAAGTTATAGTGACTTTTCAAATTTAAAATGATGTCAGTTCTGAGGTTTGAACATTTAAACAATAGTGATCAAAACGCCCATCAATAAAGCTTTTGCAATCTGTATGGGACTTAAATCTAGTCCTGTTGCTTTTATTTGAATAAATTAATGGTTAATGTGAGACCTTCAGAAACATTCTTTCACTCAGGGTCACAAACTGTCCCTCAGCAGATAAGGGCTGTGCTACCCACAGAGCTTATCAGGGCCTGTGGCCTTAATGAGCTGCCAGCAAAGTCAGCTTGGGAATAGACATCCACAAGGTTTAGCAAATACGCAGTGAGTCACTGCTTCATCTGCCAATGAAAATCAAGGTTCAACAACTGCTGGCTGGGTAGTAAACATTCTGACATTTTTCTACATTTTACACATTTTGATTGGCAGAAAAAATGTCAATTATTGCTTGTGCGTGTTTTTTTTTTTTTTTTGGTTCAGGCTCATTTAAGACAGCGAATGAATAGATAATGTGTGGTTAAGTAATTAAGTGCTCTGCTGTGGCATACCTATACGGTCAGCAATCTCAGCCTTGGTCATGACGTCTATGTCTGTGTCGTCCAGCAGGTCTCGCCAAGGTCCTGGTGCAGAGACATATCGATGCGGAGCTGACTGTTTTCTCCTTCCAACGTCACCACCTGTGTCCTCAGTGCTATGATGTCTTCTGCCATCTTACTCATGGCTGAACGATAATTTTCCATCTCCTGATGGAGAGATGTGGACAGTCAGACTCGCACCAGTTGTGGCTGAAATGGGATATTTGTTAAAGTTTGTTAAAAAAAAAAAAAGTTTAATTCCTTTTAATGCTAATCCTATGTAGAGCTCATGTTGAAAATGTGAGTTTTATGAGTTCCATCAAAGTTGGCGTAACATGCAAAGAGGACTAAAAACCATCTCCCAATCTCTCAGGGTCATTTGTAACCAAATAGCTAGAAACACTGGCTAGTAGCTTTTTTTATTGCCTGTCTCATACACATCTTTTCAGGAAGAAAAATGGCACAAAATATTCCCAGAAATCTGAAAATATAATGCTAAGTAGTTCTATGTGATCACCACCACTAGATGTCTCTTCAACCCCATCTATACGAGTTGACCCCAGCGTATTGTCAGCAAGACATGTTTATATATTAAGAATAGAATTAAAAAAAACATTCCAGCAACAAATACATATTGCATGAATAGTTTGTCACAAAACTCAAGAGTATCAATAAATTATTGATTTGTCTTGGTTTTGGATGAGAATATAAAATGAGATACGCTTACTAAAAGCAGAAAGACAGTATTATGCCATAAAGTGCAATGTTCCTGTAACTGTCTAAGATTTTGGTATAATAAATACATGACTCCAGCTCCTCAAATCCAACAGGACAATAGTAGCCTATCCTGTAGTCTTGTCTTTTGTTATGAGAGCTGGGGATTTCGGATTAAATCCTAGTCATGCATTCATGCAGCCGCCCTCCTGTGAAAGCCTGTTAGCTGAACTGTAGAGCAAAACTCATGCCAAATTCATAAGAGTATTTTAGCAAGACAAGACTAAAAAAACAACAAAATTTCACAAAAATCTTTTACATTTTTCTCACTTTATTTTACATTCTCCATGCCTTTATTTCAGTTTGAACATATGTGAAATTCTCCACTGACTTAAGCTTCCAGGAGAGCTGCTTTCCAAGTATCACACTGTTCAATCAAGACATTTCTGTGTGTACGGTATGTGTGTGCTGTCTAGCAGCTTGTATATGCTCATTGTTCTCTGCTCTGGCACGTTCTCCTTTATCACACTGAGCTGAATGGAGACTGAGAGCTGGGTCCAGCTGCATGTATGAGGAGGGGGGCTA
>CM071605.1:30142463-30188463 GCA_036365135.1 Miichthys miiuy | reverse complement strand
ACTGCCAACATGGCGGTGGCCAGAGCCACAGATTTTGAGCCTGTGGGTGATGTCAGCGATACAATGTGCATTTTTATTTCTACAGTCTATGGCTAAAACTGACTATAAAGCTCGGTAAGGTCGAGGGGAGCTGAAGATTCAGATGATAATTCTGTTTTGTTCATCACTAATTCATCAAACAATAGCCTTTCATATTGTATTTATGAACATACTCATTAAAGCAGCTTCATCACTTCCAACAGTCACTAAAGTTATTCCATACAAACTGTCCCAGAGAGCACTAAGTTTTTATTATTATTGTTAGGCTGAGGCTGGAGGTTGAGTTATAAATATTAAGAAACTTGTAAACAAAGATTAATTTGAGGTGATTTAAAAAACATTATTGTAGTCATAGCTGGTCCATACTTTTCTAAAGATTATTTTCCCAGACTTGCTCGTCTGAACTTATACCTCCACTGGCCGATATATCACATCATATTTTTACTACTGGTCGATTAGGCAGTAGTTCTGAGTAAGCTAGTCCCTTCCTATGTGAGGAGCCTCTAAGGTTTGTGGGTACTGTAGTATTTAGAGCCATTCACCTGACCAGACTAAGGGGAATAAAATGTTATTTGTCAAAGGGAAATTATATCTATATCTGTTGATATACTTCTGTGTCTGTAGCTAAACTTAAATGTATTGTGAAGAAATTAAATTGTGTATCTGCAGCTCTGCCCACTTCTTGTCTCTATGTCCAATAAGGAGACAGGACAGCAACAGTTTTGGTTTGATGGACTGTAACGACAACACGGCTCTCAGTTTGTCTTGTTGTTTCAGCTCACCCCTCTACACCTGTCTGATATCTGCTCTCCACTAAGGAAACTTATTTTCGGGGGTCGGGGAGTGTGGATCCATCTCTACCTCAGCCGGGCAGAGAAGCAGCGCATGTACTCTGTCATCCAACGGTCATCTGCCACTGTCAACTGTGACCGCCTGATCTTCTCGAGATCAGCTGAGCGAGCCCGCCGACGGTCCAGGTTGGAGCTCCGTTTGTCGGACTCCCGACGGGTCTGAACGCAAGCGTCGGACGTGCTGCTCTGAGAGGAGAAACCAGAGAGTTGGAGAGAGAGAGAGAGAGAGAGAGGAGTCATTTCCAAAAAAGCACACAGGTGTTTTATTATTGATGTCTGCCGAGTGTTTGGTGACATGGCCTCACGTCTCTGGTGTCCTGCGATCGAGGTTGAGCTGCTTGGAAAGACTCTTCTGGCTTCTACGTTTTACATCCTAACTCTTTAGTTGTTCCTCTTTTTAAAATACTTTTTTAACACTGCGTGTGATATAAAGTATGTTTTTATTATAGGAATAAAAAACTAAAATGAACTTGCTTGTTCGTGCCTAATGAAGATTTTTACTCAGTGTGTATTTAAAGTGTCTTCACTGACACAAATACTCACATCATTAGCCGTCCTCTTGACCTCCGCCCAGTCCAGTCGGCTAGACGGCCGTCGGTTCTCCTTGGTGCTGATTGGCGGTTGGCTCTTCGCTCTCACTGGTTTGCGGACAACAACCGGTTTTTCATCATGGGAACTGTCCCGGTGTCCTGGCTCAGACCGAGGGGTGCGGCGGCGGTGACGGCGCTTTGGTGCAGGGTTTACCGGCTCCCCATCAGAAGATGCCGTGTCAGCAGGACCGTTGTCTGTCGCCGTGTCATCTGAGGGTCCACTGCTGTTTGGAACCACCGTCTTTGAACCGCCGCTGGCTTCGTTCACACCATTTTCTATAACTGAGACACAGAGGCAAAGATTTTATTAAAGATTTTCTTATTGATTTTCTGTGTGAGAGCAGATGCTCGTTGTGACTGTCATATTAATACTTTATACTGAAACACATACATATGAAATTTTAACATTTTTCAGATTAGGGAATGTAATTTCTGTAAACAAAATTAGTCGTTAAAGGTAGAGCCAAACATCTTTATCACAATATTAATGATAGTTTTCAGTACCAATATACAGTATACATATATTACAATATACAAATTATGAAAATCACAAGTTCAAAGAAATTAACTGTGTTTCACACACACACACAGGACCAAACTCTTCTTATGTGTGAATCAAAAACTTATTTTGTTGCTTCTTACTTTTAAATCACAGCCAGTTTAAAACCGTTAATTTAGACGAAAACTAACAACTACTTTCATTATCAGTAAATCTGCAGGTTACTGTCTTAATTTGTCGTCTTTAAAATGTCAGAAAACTTTGGTTTATGTTTTATTTCATTAGTGATTAATAAAACTGTTCTGACAATTAATTGTCAGCCAATTGTGAGAAATACTCACACAGTGACAAAGAAAAGAATCAAATTATCAGATTTCAGGACCTGAAAACAGAGAACTTTTGGTATTTATGCTTGACATTTAGCTGATTATCAAAAGAGTTGCTTTTGATGATTTTTAATCTTCTTCTGATCGATTAACTGACAAAGAGTTTCAGCCCGGGCAGATCGCAGCACTGTTTAGTTCATGTATCATGGTGGCTTTTAATAAGACTATGCTGGTTTTTAGTTTGTTATATTATTGTGTGCAGATGGACTTTCTAAAATATGTAGTGATGTTTTGAAATTCAGGGCTGGTCCCCAGACACTTTCCTGTCCTTTTCTGAAATGCAGCCATGGAAATGTTGACACAATAGGTCCTTTATATCTGAGCTGAACCTTCAGTCCACAAATATTTTTAGCATCGGTATCAGTAGAGCCTCCTGAGGGAAACCAGCCTCTGGCCCTCATACTGTCACAGGAGTACAAAGAAACTCCTCTTGGGGGTCTGCTAGATTATCCCAAAATATTCCTGGAAGCGAGACAGGAAACAAAAAAACAGGACTTACGGGACAATCCCTTCAACCAAAGTATAGATGGTTGTATAAATCTCTCAACAAACACAAACAGTTTCCTCATGAGTTTATGGTCTCAGTCTCTAGTTTTGAAGTCTTCTTCCATACAGCCTGATGTTCATTTTGAAAATTATGGTCCCACTTAGAGGAAAACAGACTATGAGACGGGGTAAGCTTTAAGGCGTGGCTACCTTTTGATTGACATGTCATTCGGCAGTGCTTATCAAATATGAATTAAGATTATGTTATTGCATTGTTTATTTCTCTCCCCAAATGTTTTAAGAAATTATTTTAGTTACTGTTTTATCTGTAATATGAGAACGCTTGTAACCAGGCAGGACCCAGCACAGCCCAACTCGCAGTACGTCAACCACCACCAACTCCATGCTCTCATCTAAATATGGTCCCTTCTGTCTCCAGAAGACCAAGATGGCAACGGCCATAATGCCAAACTGAAGGCTTCAAAACAGTTAGTAGTAGTAGGCTGATGGGAATGTCATTAGTTTTACAGGTATTTGGTTATTAATGATTGTATTAGACAAATACTAGATAATGCTGGATGAAAAGTCAAATGTTATTAGTTGAATGAATGAATGATGGACAGAAAATTAATCTGACTGATTGATTGCTTTTGAGAAAACAACAGAAAATTGTGTCTGTTTAGTCCGACCACCAGTACAAAATCACTGACAGTATAAAGAATGGACGGCGTATGCGTGACGTCACCCACAGGTTTCCAAAGAGCCTGCCTCTTCCGCCTCCCGGCTAATCTAAAAATAGGCGAAGACGTGGATCATTGGTGGACTTGAGGCAGACTGAATGATGCCTGGCTGCTCTAACAAGCCATCTGTAACGGCACCTACCACAGAGGTTGCCATTTATTCACAACCCCAAAAACATTCAAGTTAGAACAGAGAAGAGCAGCAGAGTCTCACATTGCACAAGCTGTAACCAGGGAATATTTGACATTTTTGCTTGATAAATTATTTAAATGATCAGTTATTCAAATGTGTCTATTATTTTTCTGTTGATCTACTCATCATTTCATCCATAAAGTCAGTCAAATATTTTCACTCTACGGTCGGTGCAGCGTCTACGACTGCTGCCTCACCAGACGTTACATCAGTGTCTCCGTCCTCAGGAGGTGGTCTCGCCCGGGCTGAGCAACCTCTGCATCGGTGGTGGGAGGGACAGAGGGCGATTTTGTTCCTGGTCAGCCTCGGCGTGGACCAGCCGCTGGAGTCAGAGCCGCTGTCCCACCCCTCCCAAATCCAGGGCTTGTGGGAGTGCTCCATCACCCGCCGGGTAAGACGATACTTCAGAGAGTCCTCGTAGCATTTGGAAAAAGTCTCCCATTTGGGATCCCTGAACTTCTTCATGTACTCGGTCCGGATTTTCTTGGTCACCATGGTTTTTGTTATTGCTTGTGTCTGGTTCTCGAAACACTGAGGAAAAACAGAGGAGCAAATAAAACAATTAAATAAAAAACAGAACTGCATATTAGTTTTATCTTAACATATTAAAATGGATTAGACTGTAGTGTTAGCTTTGAATGAATTCTGTAATCAACCACAAGATTTTAACAGACCACAGTGCTAGTATTAGTACAGTAAAAACACAATAGATTTCTCACTTTTTTATGCTTAATCTCCTAGTAATTAAAGCCAGACACAGTTAGTTAGCATTAAAAAAACACGGGCGCAGTATCTTCAGCATCATCTGAAGGTTTCTACAGCAGTACAGGCGCTTTACTCGTGAAGCCCAGGTCAGATGCGATAGGCCGAGACACTCGTGAATCAACATAACTCTTCCCAAATCATTCTTTAAAAACACACTTTCCAACCACTTGATGCATTACTGATTCTCAAATCTGCAACAAGTTCAATTAAAGAACAGGTCCACATTTTTTCTAAGCTGTCTTAAAACAGTTTCTTAATCTGCAAATATGATCATTGAAACTGTTTTCTTGCTGCAGTCCTGTCCATACTCCTCTAAGTGTCATCTAAGTGTTAGGAGAGTGGACCAGCTCATCACAGCTCTGAATTTTACCACAACATATTTTAAAAGCTCTATAGTATAGTGAAAACCAGCACTGACCCAAACAGTTATAATTTAATTTAATTAAAATGTATTTAACATTAATGCCACTGATCAGAGATGATAATCAGTGGTGCAGGAAGTATTCAGTGTACACTGGAAACAAGATGCTGACAGGGACAACTGCCGTGTCTCGAGCTGTCCCTCAACTTTGTTCGTTTCATTATTTATTTTGTCTTTTTGAAGAGGTGCTGGAGTGTTGGGCAGCCATGTAGCGGCACCCTGGGACCAGTTTGGGTTCGGTACCTTGCCCAGGAGGTGAACTGGCACCTCTCCAGCTACCAGTCCACCCTTCATACTTTGGTCCATTTGGTCCTGGACTTGAACAGGCCATCCTCCAGTTCCCAAGCCAAGTTCCTACAGATTGAGCTACTGCTGCCCCAAAATATCATATTTTATAATCTCTTCATATGTTTTGTGTTGAACAATCTTAATTTTTAAAGTAACTAAAGCCGTCAGATAACCTCAGATCACTTCTGAGACGTCGTGTAAAGTGGCATGAAAAGAAAATACTCAAATGACAGATCTCAAATGTATATGTAATTGAGTAAATGCACTTCTACCACTGCTCATGCTATTCCACCAAATGAAATAATTTATAGGTTTCTCAGAGGATCTACCTGCAGCCCTCTGGTGACGTGACTCTGCCAGGTGTGGTCTACCTGTAAGCCCCGCCCACCCCCCTCCACAACAGATTACACTGTCAGAGCAGAGGAGGATTGAGGCTTCTTATAGTCTTACTACTGACTGTACTACTACTGCTGTTACTCATAATACACGGCCAACAACACAACATGTATTTCTGTGAGGAGTCCTCCCGCCTACACACATCTTTCCTTGTATTTCTCGACATAAATGCCTGTTATCATCAGTGAAAATAAACCACATTAAATATTCATTCATCTGAGCTGGCCTACGTTTGATCCAAGTAGGAAACCGTGCAAATATTCAACATTAATTTACTGTCAAACAGCTAATTAGTGCTAATTCAGACGGCTCTTGTTTTGAAGGGTTTAATTCCCTCAGTCACACCCCAAAATATCGTCTTTTCAAATATTTATACTACAAACACACCGCAGAGGAAAACAATACAAACGTTTTTATTTAATAAGGTGAAAAAACATGTTTAAATTTTAGTTTTTAAATGACAGTTATCGTGTGGAGACAGGCTACATTCACAGCCGTTACCCTCACCTGCCTGGTCCGTTAAGCCCCGTTTGTAAACACGGTGACGTTTAACCGTTAAGGCTAACGGCCGGATATTAAAGTTAAATTATAGTTATACTCACGTAGACCTCATTCAAGAGGGGTCCGGTCTGTTTTTAAACCCAGTCTGCGCCTCCGGTCCTGCGGTCAGACGGCTAGCATCGCTCCGCTTCTCTGTGACTGACGGCAAACACCGAGAGCCGAGCAACAAACTGGCTGAAATGCAACACACCGCTTCCGGCGTAGACTTTCAAAATAAAGGTAAGAGAAGTTTAAATTCACAATCAAAGTCAAGGAAGGAAGGAAAGTGCCAAAACTGTAATTCCTCAAATGTCCGCTTGAGGCTGGCTACAGAACAATTCAGTCCCATAACCGCCAATGTTAAAATGTAAAACTTCATAGCAGAAATAAACATGTTTACAGCCTGGTTCAGAAAACAGTTTTGGTCCCTTTAGCTAATTTCCCCATCCATGACAACTGTATTGAGGGTGATTTTTACTCACCTATTCAAATTATATTAAGGCTTAAAGTTATGCATCATTAACAGCGTGACCACTTTGTTCGACAGGTAGATGGTTTATTTGAGCACCCAGGTGTCATTTGGTTTACGTCTTTGCCGATTTTTAGATTAGCCTAGAGGCCGAAAAAGCAGTACACCATGTTTTGAGGTTCAAAACCACTCTTTATGGAAATTTATGGGTAACGTCACTCATGTGCGGTCCATTCCATCCAGCTTTTTTGGTCAAGCAGGTGTACACATAAAAGGAATTTCAATCCGTTTTTTGTTGTTCAATAAGGAAGACTGGATTTGAAGTATCAAAGTTTAAGTTGAATTTATTGTTCTTGTACAAGAAGGAGCATTTAACAGTGGTACACACAAAAGGAGTTACAGAGAAAAAGGCTCCCTGTGGAGCTCTAACAGTTGGTTCTTATACACTCTCTAATGGGCTGTCTCGGACACCTCCCCATAGATACAGATAGCATCTTCTTAATTTCCTCTAATAGTTAGCATTTCCCCAATTTAAATGTAGCCTCTCTGACCTGTCCCTGACCCTCGTTCTGTTCTGGACTTCTATTTATACATTAACCTGAACTTTACCTTACCCTGCCAGCTTTAGCAACAAAATCATAATAGAGAAGTGAAAACAGAACTTGTGAGGAATAGGAACTCACGTACACATCATATGATTTAAGACATCTGAAACACAGTATAAACCTAATTTTTATAAGCCTTCCATAGTAGTTCATTGATCTCTCCTAAGATTACAGTTGAATATGAAGTGCATGTTTGTAAGAATTTGCAATGACCTCTCTCTAAGTAAAGAACAAGCATTCTATAGTATTTATGATCTCTCTTGGGAAAACAGTGAGAGGTTCTGCTGAACTTTTTTACCTTTCTCTCTCTGAGTGATAGGTTCTGTGTTATGACCTTTTGTTATCTCTCTCTTAGTAATGAAACAGATGCGGTAAAGTAGGTTACGACAAGTTAAGACAACAACGGAAGTTGGTTCCTTAAAAGGACATTTTCAGAATGTTTGTTCATGTTTTTCCTGTGAGTATAAAAGCTAGCCTGGGAGAAGAGGGGAAGAAACAATTTGGACATTTGGGACAATTTGGATCAGGAATTCGGCATGGAGATTCGGAAGGAATCCGATCAGGGGATACATTCCAAACTCACTTGTTTCTTTGAATAAAATCCTAATTATTCAAGTCAAGATGAATGCTCTTTTCTTTTCAAGCATCCACAGACCGACTTCAGCAGCCACGGAAAAGTCACAACACTCTCAATGTGCTTACACAGAAATACAGACACACATATAAAGCAGTACAAAAGTACTAGAGTTAAAATATAGGTAAAGTACCAAAAGTAAAAGTTCATTTCAGAATAATCTTCTAACTGGTGTATAATTATTGATGTATTTATGTGTACGCAATCACTTTAATGTTGTAGTTGGTAAAATTGGAGCAGGTTTTACCAAATGTAATATATAATAACACAGCATAATTCATTTGTAAATTTTATTTTATGTATTTTATATTTTATATTTCTATGTTTTTCTGTGAACTACAGCTGTCAAACAAAAGCAGTGGAATAGAAGATACAATATTTTCTTCAGAATTGTATTTTAGTAGAAGAATAAAGTAGAATAGAAGTAGTATATATAGTATAGTAGTATAGTAGAATGGCTATACAAGTAAACAACTTCTTTGTATGCCCCTCTAACTAAAACAATGTGGACTATGTTAGATCAGCATAACCTTTATTTTGAAAGAAAAAACTCTATACTTCCGGTACAGTTCTGAATAACTCCCGCCAACTTGGAGCAGAGCAGAAATGTAGTAATGAAGAATGAAATATGATTTCCCGTGAAGATGCAGAGATCTGACTGCGCATGCGTGCTGTGCTTCATCCGTGCAGTGACGACAACAGGTGAAAACAAACAGGTCAACTTCAAACTGTGAAAGGTTACTTGCTCATTGTCTCTTAAAGGGCCACTACAAAATGAATTATGTCTCCAGCGGAGGAGCACAGCTCAAAAACAAAATAACCCTGTGATGTCATCAAAGTTAGCTAAACTTTGAGTTTGTGGACCACAAATTTATGAAAAAGGTAAAGCCTGTGTTACAAATGGAGGACATGGACACTGAAAGATCTTTTAGAGGTCTTAGGGAAGAGACCCTATGGAGATGCATCATGGGAAATGTAGGTACCAGTGATTTTTGGAGCTTGACACTTACAAGAGGCAACTAAAAGTAGGATGTCTTTTGCCCTCTGCTGTTCTAAATTTAATCCTTCTTTTTATAATCTGTCCCCCAGCTTTATGGAAGTACAACACCTCACTGAGGTGACCCTTTAACACTCTTTACATTACTTTTTTTGATGTTAAACCTACAATGAAAAGTAAAATGCAGAGGAGGAGGAGGAAAGTCCAAAAGTTTTATTGACTAACTAGTTCACACTGTTGAAAATATGTTGTGACTGAAAAAACACAAAATAATAATTCTAAATCAGAGATTAAAAGTCTTGCGGGACTTTAAGAAAGATATACTTTTAATCAAATGAGGTGGTTCATATGATCTCAGATGCAGTAAGGTTAGCTGAAATTATAAAGCGAGGCTTGGCTAGAACATCTATCTGATTTAAAACTGACCTCTGCTTCCTGCTTTATTGTTTTGGCATATTATTATTTTTACAGATTGAACCTTTTTTTCATATTGCACACCAAAACACTGTACAGCTCTCTTCTTGAAAAACTTTTATTTATTTATTTTATTTTAAGGAGTTTCATTTCTTGTATATATTTAATTTATATTGACTTTTGCAGTTCTCTCTTTATTGTGACAATTATACACCAAAATACTAAAAACAAATTCTTTGTATGTGAAATTCTGGATTATTTTTTGACCATATTCATCAGTCTGTTCTCATGGACATGGGTCTGTTGACATGCTAGCTCACTCAGCAGCACTTTTAGGACTTCTTATCTGTGCATGCTCATTCCTAAAATGAACAAGATGAACACCATGTGATAGAGGTAAAAGCTTTGGAGAAAGCCAGCTGGTCCTTTCACAGCATTTAAGAGGAAAACCTCCACCGTAGAAAGTGTTTTTACTGTGAGGTCTGACTTTGACTGAGTCACTCAGCACTAATGGAGACAGACATAAACTCTCAAACCATTTATATATGAGACACACATGCATTATTTTTCATTACAGAAGAAGATTCATTTCCAAAGAATACAGTGAAGAAGTGCTGTCAGTAAGCAGAAAACCAGCAGCAGGTAGAAGATATTAACAATACTGTTGTTAAATCATGACATGATGTTTAGTTTGGCTCACAGCTGCTGTTGGATTTATTTGAACACTTGAACCTGACCTCTTTGTTTGTCTTGGCGCTTTAAGAGACTCATTAAGTTTACTATAAATCTGGTTTCACTCGTGTGTTTGGAGTCAGACCAGTAGAGTGGGATTTTTTTAATGGGTGATGACTTACAGATATTTACGTGATGATGCTCCTACTGTCTGAAGATCAGCTTACTTTTAGCAACTCAGCAAGAAAGTGACCCACCTATTCAATGCTTTGACAAAAATGGTTCACTGCAAACATTAATAAGTACTGAATGAGACAAACGTCTAAACACTGAACACTGTTTAGTGTTTTGTACTCTGGTTTATGTATTCTTTGATCAGATGGTTCTGGATTTAAACCACAATTTTATTTTTGTAGCACTGTTGGCTCAATTTATATTGCATTTACATTTTTACACAGCAGTTTATCAAGGAAAAAAGTAATTAAAATGAGTAAAATAAACACCTAAATGTGGATTTTGGGCGTTTTCTTTTCACTAGTCTGAAAGTAGACATGTTATAGTAAAAAAATACCCTGAAAATCTAAAAACTGACCAGTGCCTTGCCTAATACTTAGCATTTTTACTGAAATAAAAGCTTGAATGCAGAACCTTTACTTGTAAGAGAGTATTTCTGCTCAGTGATATTATTTCTTTTATATAAGTAGAGGATCTTAGTACTGCAGTACAACACTGGATATCTACAATACTATCAAACATTTTCAAACTATACACAGCCATAATCAGAGTTATATGGCGCTGACTTGTTGGATCAGTAGAACCAATATAATCCCTAATATAATATAAATATATTTGGATGTTTTTAGCTATATCAAACCTAAATGTTCAGAAACAAAAATAAGAGACAGCAGTCAGATGTGAAAATAAATGAACTTTATTTGTTTCGTTTGTTTTTTGGTCTTTTCTGTGTTTTTTTTTTTTTCTCCTTTTTCTCAGTTGGTCCGAGTTGGAGTGTGTCGAACCCTCGAAAGCCAACACTCACTTTGCTTTCACATGCACACCAGACATAATTCACATTCAAAACATCATATACATAACAGAAGGAATAAATAAAATATGTACAGGTTAGACGCCACGCGATGATCTGGTGAGGATGTTGTTTTAGAGTCCCGGGACAGCAGCATCTTATTCCTCTGGATCCTGATCCTGAGGAGGTTGTGGAGGCTATTTTGTTTAGAAGCACTTGCGGTGGACGATGCTGGGACCGGCCTCGTCGTACTCCTGCTTGCTGATCCACATCTGCTGGAAGGTGGAGAGGGAGGCCAGGATGGAGCCGCCGATCCAGACAGAGTATTTACGCTCAGGAGGGGCGATGATCTGCACAAGAGAAAGAAATCAGGTTGTTTAGATCTTCACCCATCACATGGGTGTATTTTTCAGGTGTCCACATATAAAACTCATCATGTGTGATGCAGATTGAGCTGAGTGTTATCATACCTTGATTTTCATGGTGCTGGGTGCCAGTGCTGTGATCTCCTTCTGCATGCGGTCAGCGATACCTGGGTACATGGTGGTTCCACCAGACAGCACATTGTTGGCGTACAGGTCCTTACGGATGTCAATGTCACACTTCATGATGCTGTTGTAGGCGGTTTCATGGATACCAGCAGACTCCATACCTGTTCAGGTGCACAGCAGAGAGATTCAGGTTACACACAAAGAAATGCTGCTACGCCGTGAGCTATCAGCTCTTCTCTCCACAAAATAAAATGAAGTACAGTTCATACTACTACTACACACCGATGAAGGAGGGCTGGAACAGAGTCTCTGGGCAGCGGAAACGCTCGTTGCCGATGGTGATGACCTGACCGTCAGGAAGCTCGTAGCTCTTCTCCAGGGAGGAGGAGGAGGCGGCAGTGGCCATCTCATTCTCAAAATCCAGAGCCACGTAACAAAGCTTCTCCTTGATGTCACGCACAATCTCACGCTCAGCTGGAAAGAAAGAGTAAAGGTCAAGTTATTGATATCAAGACTTGGCATTTCCACATTCAGTAAAAATCTTCAAAGTTCAGACCCAGGATGCTTCATACGTCTGTTAAACTAACAAAAGGAAAAGGGAAGACGCCCTGTGGCTCAAAACAGCTAAAATGCTCCTGGATGGCTCATGGCCTTTGTATTTTGTGCTGATGATTACCGGTTGTGACGAAGGAGTAGCCACGCTCAGTCAAGATCTTCATGAGGTAGTCAGTCAAATCACGACCAGCCAGATCCAGACGCATGATGGCGTGAGGCAGAGCGTAACCCTCATAGATGGGCACGTTGTGGGTCACACCATCACCAGAGTCCAGCACAATACCTGGAGAGAAGAAACACAGGAGTTAAATCTAAGTTTAAACACATGTCATATTGTCTGACCATAAATGTAAAATGATTCAGAGTTGCATATTTAAAAGGACTGATAAAGAAGTTATAATCCAGTGTGGAAGCTAGTAACTACAGACTCACCGGTGGTACGGCCAGAGGCGTAAAGGGACAGCACAGCCTGGATGGCCACGTACATGGCAGGGACGTTGAAGGTCTCAAACATGATCTGGGTCATCTTCTCCCTGTTGGCCTTGGGGTTGAGAGGGGCCTCAGTGAGCAGGGTGGGGTGCTCCTCGGGGGCCACACGCAGCTCATTGTAGAAGGTGTGGTGCCAGATCTTCTCCATGTCGTCCCAATTGGTGATGATGCCATGCTCGATGGGGTACTTCAGGGTCAGGATACCTCTCTTGCTCTGGGCCTCGTCACCCACGTAGGAGTCCTTCTGACCCATACCGACCATTACACCCTGAGGGGAGGAGGAAAAACAGGAGAGATGTTATGAATGTTTTATAACTTTGAGAATACTTTCAGTACAAACATTTTCAAGAGCTCTCGTGTACCTGGTGACGGGGACGGCCAACGATGGAGGGGAAAACAGCCCTGGGGGCGTCATCTCCGGCGAACCCAGCCTTCACCAGGCCGGAGCCGTTGTCGCACACGAGGGCGGTGGTCTCATCATCGTCACACATGTCTGCTGATTCTGGAGAAGGAAAGACAGAGGTGAGTTTCTCGAGTTTCCTGAGCTGTGGTTATGTGATGTTTGGGTGCACAGACCATGAAAGAATTACATAATGTATCACCATAGCCATAGCTACATGTTATTGGATATACAGTGTTATGTATAGTATGTTTATAATTGTGCAGTAAGTCTGCAGCTATGCCACCAAATGTATTTTTTGTTGGTAATTTTATTATTTCTGACCAAAAACGTTGCTTCACTTGCTTAAACTAACAGAGAGTGATTTTGTGTCTTTGGAAAATATTTTATAATTATTACTATGTATCATTATTTTATATTTTATGATTCATTTATTTCATCTGTGGAGTATGATGACAGCTGGTCAACAAATATATTGTGTTTTTCTATTATTATTATTATTATTATTATTATTATTATTATTATTATTTTTATTCCTATACAACTGTTTGAATAACCAAAGGCTAATGACTACAACTCAGTCTTCTTAAATACCCTGCAGTGTCTGGGTCCTGCATATTATTAAACCAGACGGTAGTTAATCAGCTGAATACAATTTACTCTGCCTGCAGTGACATGTAGTCATTAAGACGCAAACAGAAACACTATTAACTCCCATTTAGTGTAATGATGCCTTCAAGTGCTCCTCATAAACTCCAACATCTGAACTTTACGAAGCTATCAACCATCCAAGTGGTCTTTGTTAGGAATTTTCTGTATTTTTAAAAAAATTTAAGGAGCCATGCATGGATGTTGTTTTCTATTCACTAGTGAATAATGCTAAGCTAACATAAAAACCACTTGTAAGCATTGGGAACACAAAAACAAGCAGAGTGTAATATCTCAACATATGTCAGGTTTAGTCCTTTTTCTTGGGTGTATCAGATATATATGCATTTCTAACCAAATACATTAATTTTATTTGTGAATAGTTTTTATTTACAAATATTAATGTTCTTTTCCTGTACAGATCTACACAAGAAAATGTCTTTTTTTTTTTTAGAAAATATAGAAAATATTATGTCAGTTCTTTTTGTTTTCTAATGTTTGTTCTACTTCACTTAAATTACTTTTTAAAATTGTATTTCACGTCTTTCTGTGTCTGTTATGCAACAGACCAATTTAGGCAACTTGTATATGTATTTTGTAAAACGCACAATGAAAAGAAACTCATTATTGTTAACATAAGCGATGCATTAGCTCGCACAGTGTCTTTAAACATGATTTTAGAGAATATTAAATTCCGACAGCGCTTGAACGCAGCCGGTCTGGCTCCCTGACAGGACCGCACTCTGTCACAACAAAAGCTGCTCTTTCTAACCGCTGAAGTTGAACAGAAGCAGGACACGGTTCACTGCCAGCTCCCATCAGTTAACCACTCAGTCCCGGATTATTCTCCATCTGTTTTACTCACTTAACACTAACAAACCAGGTCCCATTAACTCCAGCTAATCCCAACTCTCCTTCCTTGCCTCCATCCACCCAACCCATGCCGGTGCCTTCCAAGCCGCTTACCTCTGTTTGTCTCCGGCTGTCAGTTAGGAAGCGTTAACCGCTACTGGTTCCAGCTGATGTGGGGTGACGAGAAGCGACCACCGGGGTCCTTATATACACCTTCGCCTCCATACCGCCCGGGCGTTTTTTTTCCTTCTCCCCAGACAACCGTTAGGAATGTCCGAGTATTCGACAGGAATTCAAACGGCCCTTCGTCCATATTTGGTCGCGCGGGAGGTCCGCCGCATGTATACACACAGAAGCTCGCGCGCTAGGCGGGCCATATATGGAGAGGAAGCCCCCGCGAGGCTGCCGCGGAGCGCTCGAGCCCGTGTATGGAGCGAGGCTAGACCAACGCACCGACTGTTACCGGCGTGTGGAGTACTACTACTACCACACACACACACACATTCAGACTACATAAAGCCTCTTTAGTTTATAATTATTAGTTTATTTGACATTGCACTGCAGAGCATAAATCACACCTAACTTTAAAAATGTCATGTAACCTATAACACATATTTCAGTTGTGGTCCTTCATGTAAAGGTAGCAAACAGCCCAGCGTGCGACATATAGTATCAACAAAACTGCAAGCTACTTTATATCATCAGCAATAAAACCACTTCATGTTTAATATAACATGACATTTTAATCAGGATGGTTTCTGCAAAATGTCAGAAGTGTCATTTAAAGCAGAAGCAGTGAAAGGAGTTGAAGTGTTGTAACAAGTTTGAATTTCCAGATAGCTACTATATTTTTATTGTGTGCATAGGTTTTCATAATTTTAGTTATTTATAGTAAAAAAAAAAATTATAAACTTAAAGGCAAACCTGAAAGGAGGGTAAATGACATGCCTTGTGACATGCCAAGTGAAGTGCTGAGTTGAATCAGTTGAAATGAAAGTCAAGACAGGAGATGAACTCCTGAAAAATCTAAATATCTTGAATTCAAGTCCTGAAAGGAGTGTAAAACCTTAAAGCAGATGCTAGAAGTGTCATTTGAAGTGTAAGCAGTGAAGGGAGTTGAAGTGTTGGTGCTTTAAGGAGTTTGAATACCTACTATATTTTACATGTTTGCATAGGTTATAACTTATAAACCTCAAGACAAGCTTGAAGCATAGGAGAAAGGAAGTGACAGTTTGAACTGAATGACTAAAAAAGAAAGCAGTTCAAAAAGAAAAGCTAAAATAAGTTGAAGTGAAGTTAAATCTGAATTACCAGTTGACATAAAAGTCCAGAAAGGAGGTGAAGTGTAAGACCTGGGAAATTTTAGTTAGTTAAGTCCTGAACGGAGTGTAAAATCTTAAAGCAGATGTCACTTAAAGTCATTTAAACATCATCAGTGAAGGGAGTTGAAGTGTCAGCTCAAGTATAAGCACTGAAAGCAGTAGAAGTATCAGATGAAAGTAAGCACTAAAGAAGTTTAAATCAACAGATACTACTGCATAATAAGTTGAGATGACAATTTGTGTTTAGTGCTGAGTTAAATCTGCATCATCAGTATTATCGACACTGAACGGAGGTGAAGTGTAAGCACCAAAATAAATAGAAATTTCAGTTGACGTCAAGTCCTGAAAGGAGTGCAATACCATAAAGCAAATGCCAGCTGAAAAGTCATTTGAAGAGTGAGCAGTAAAAGGAGTTGAAGCGTCTCCTAAATATAACTGCTGAAAGCAGTAGAAGTATCACATGAAGTCTAAGTATCAAAATGAGTTTATACTTACAGATACTACTGCATACTTTTACTTTTTGTTTTTTGAGTTAAATCTGCATCATTAGTATTATCAGTACTGAAAGGAGTTGAAGTGTAAACATAAAGTGTAAGCACCAAAATGAATCTAAATGTAAGGTGAATTCAGGAACTGAAAGAAGTGTAAAAACTTAAAGCAAATAGTCGATGTATCATTTGAAAGGAGTTGAAGTGTCAAAGTGTTTTGGAAGTAACTGAAAAATCACATTTAGTGATCTGCTAGTTACAGACCAAGTCTAAAAGGAGCAAACTCCATAGCTGGTGTTGTCGAGTCAGTGAATACATTTTGAACTATCTTTGAATTAAAAACATCAGTGATATCTTTCTTATCCTGAACCAGAAATGTCAAGAAATCCTCAAGACTTCAGGAGGATTTTTGTCTAACACCCTGAGATTTCTTCTCAGGTTTGTATGGAGGTCCTGCTGCTCGGCTGGAGGCTCAAACAACAACATCCACACAGCAGCTGCGTGACGTTCACACTTCAGTTTCTAAAACAAGCAGGTCAGAACCTCCAACCCATCGGACAGCTGCAGATGGAGGACTGAGACAGGAATCCTCCGAGGGACAAAAACTGAACCAACAGACCAGCCTGTGTTTATCCAACTGTTAACCGAGCTCCACTGAGGTGTTGGCATTCACAGTTTTAAATGGAAGATGACCTAAAAGTATGGCAGGGGACTGTTGTCATCACTCCAAAGGGGGAAAGAAAAAGATGATACAAGTTGGTGACAAAATGGCTTCTCCCTTACATGATAATATATCCAGAAAAATCTTCAACACGTTGTTTTTTATAGATCCTTTGGGGAAAATAATTTTCTGACATGACCCAGTGCTTGTCAGCATTTCTGACCCTTTAAAACAAACCTTCAATTCTCTGTAAGAGGCTACAGTTTATACAGAACTGAACTACTATTGGTTAACACTGCTGCTGTGCAAGTTGATGAGAAAGTTGAGCCTAGATCAAAACAGTAAAGTTGTAGGAAACATAAACATTGAGCTGTCCTGCTTCCAAAAGCAGAACAGTTATGTAGAGCTGATGTCCCTAATCTAACCTACTTCCACTATTTTTAGGTGAGCTGGACCCTGAAAGCCATCTGCAACCACTGTAGCTGTGAAAGTGGATCATCATGGAGGATCCCTGTTAGGGTGGCACTCAGTGAGCCAGAAACTCTATTTATAAACAACATCTGTCCTTCGTCACCCAACAGGAGGAAGTCCTGACTAATGCAGGCCAGTTTCTGGGAGTCTACAGGCTTAGGTTTCTGTCACTTTCTAGGTCTGATGGCTCTGATATCAGACAGTAAGAAGCAGAGCCTAGTTCCTGCAGAGAATGTTAATCTGTACTTCCCTACAAAGGCACAGAAGCAGTGAAGTTGAGAAAAGGTTTTCAGGCTGGCTTGTCATAGAAAATACAGCAGCACAGGCAGATAGGACAGTTCACACACGAGGCAGGTATATTATTTATTGCTGAATGAAACCAGTTCAAGAACTAGAGCTGATTTGGTGGAAACGGGGTACTCCTGATCCACACTGCTCTTCCTTCCTGTTTGCAGCCACGATTGCAGTGTTTTTGAATCATTCATTTTTACCTTCACTCACTATCTTACCATCACATTTTAATCCTTATTCTTATGGACTGCAAGGGAAAGATACAGTATCTACAAAATAAATGCACTCTTAGAAAAACTGGTTCTTGATTATTGCTCTGGAAAACCATTTTATGCTCATGTATTATGCCCTATTAGGAGTTCTTTAAGTCACAACTGCACCACTTTTGGTGCCTTGAAGAACCTTTTTATATTTAACAATCTTTTTATTTTTTGCCTTTTACAGGTTCTTTGGATTACTACTACTGACAGCAACATGGCCTGGCCTTGGTAAAAACTTAACAGACAAAGGATCAGTTTGAACACCTTTTAACAGCCCTTTTTGTGGACCTGAAGTACATATGGCTTCAACTAATGGCTGCTATATGCCTATCCTATTGACCAAAATGAAATATTGTCTAAAGAACTTAATAATAAATTGTTTTTTGAGAACCAATAGGTAAAGGGTTCCTTGCAGAACCTGCCTCAACAGCTTACCAAATTGCACAAATCCACTCAAGCCAAAGCTGAGATGGCAGCCACTGAGATCCAATAAACTGGTCAGATTTAGCAGATGTTAATCTGCTTTTTCTTTCTCTATGATGATTGGATTTAACTGACTAACTTCTCATTTTAGTTATGTGGAATAATGAACTGAATTCCCAAGCTGTAAATTCACTATCAACAGCCGAAGATCAGTCAGTACATTTGGTTTTGGCTAAGTCTTGCAGTGGTTCTCACAAAGCTAGCTTTCACTTGAAGTAGCTCGACCTTTTTGCAGAGTTGCTTGGAGTTTCCTTCTGTTTTCATTTTGGATACAAATATACAGCATTTATACTACAGTCAGCTTAAACCCTTCAACTATACATAGGTGAACTTTATATGACAAATTATGTGACTTTTAAAACCAACTGCCTGCACCTGTACTTAGTACGTAGGCTGACATGATTAAAAATGGACTCAATGCAGCCAAAGGATTTTGATTTTTTAAGTGAATTTAGGTTCCCAACTCTTATTGTAATGGGGACACAGCTCAAGACTTTTTCTGGTTGTGCGTGTACCTTGTTTTTCACTATTTTCTCAACTTTATTTAAAACCAAATTATGCGATTTTGTTCAACAGAAATGTGCTGGATGTAGAATCTATCTTATATCTTATTAGTAGTATAGTAGTATTATTGTTTAAACCCACAAGTATTTGATATTTTTCTTTACACTAATAACCCTTTACCAAATGACAAAATGTGTATATTACATTGCAGTACTTGTCACTAGATGTCAATAAATGACAACAAAAGCCACTGAGCTGAAATCCACAATTTCTTCTGAGGAAATCCTCACGTGGCTTTAAACATTATTAAACTTGCAGTATGATTTTATAAAAATACCACAGTCTGATACAGAAAAAACAAAAACATTCATTTATTTAGAAAAGAGCACAATTCAAACAACTCTAGAAAATCATCAGGATGCAGAGGGAATCTGAAGCTGCAGTTGGTGTTATTGGGAGGGGAGCAGTCGTCACATCTGGGCTTGTAGGTAATGTTCATAATTGGCTCGAAGGACAAACTCAAAATAGGGTTTTGACTTCAAACTGCTCAGCTCGTCCAGATCCAGCAGCTCTTTGACATCAGGCAGGTACGTCTGCAGAGGAACTCCTGAAAAATACAGAGATTCATTTCATTCCTTCATTTTTAATAATCATTTAGAAGAAAACCTTTATTACGTGCATCACTATGGATTAAATGACAATACAGATGACAAATTAAGAAAACTGAGTGGTGATGCATGAGCATGTTTATGTTTTATATGGTACATGGCAGTTGATTATATGTACAAGTGCATGTATAAGCATCAGCAGGAGTTATGATCATGAAATCACAATGTTACCTATTAATATGCTTGCTTTTAGTGGTTCCATCAGTGTGCAGATCTTTTGTCTGACTTGTGCCTCCAGTTTTATGATCCAGATGTACCCTACTCTTTCTTTCCACCCAGTAACTGCAGACTGGGTTGGTTGGGAATCACTGATCTATACTTAAAACTATATACTAAAACTCTTGTTGATAATAATAATAATAATAATAATAATAATAATAATAAAAAATAAAAATAATAATAATAATAATAATAATAATAATAATAATAATAATAATTAATTTAAATCATACTGACATCCTCAAATTCAGGGTGAAACAATGTAGTAATTTCTGATGATGTAATAAATCATCTACTTGAAGCCTCCCTCCTGCACTTTAATAAAGCTTCATGAACGTTTCTCACCTTCCTGTATGAGTTTGAGGAGGATCTTGACGAAGGTGCTGTCTTTGGCGGCTTCCAGAGGGTCGTCGGTCCCATCACCAGAGGACCAGCTGCATGACACAAAGCATCAGAGTCAAACATTTAAAACTAATAAATAACAATTTTCATATGTTGTAAAAATGTAGGAAAATCTTCAGTCTTCAACTTGAATGACTCGCTAAAAACATGACAGATGGATCTTACTCGTCTCTCTTGAGAGCTTTCCCGAAGATCTCACATTTCAGCGAGTCCGTGTCCACCTCATCCTCCTGCAAATATGAACACAGAAAACACATCAGTTGACTTTTAGCCATCGTCAAGGCCAACTAGTTGAACCTCAAACAGACCGGCGCTTAATAAACCAGGAAGTTACCTCGTCGATGTACTCCAGTAGATCCAGAGCCTTTTTGAAGTCATACTCGTTGGCTCGTCTGTTGTCATCACAGATGTACAACTGTGGAGAGGAGAGGAAGTTACTCTTAGTGTGCCGACATTCACTGTAATATGATCACTCCTTGCTTATGGCAGTAAACTGGTTTCAGAAATGTCACGTAAACAGGAAATCAACTAACAACACCTGCTTTATCTCTTATCTGTTATTTGAAGTGGGGTTGTCTGAGGTACTTATCCATAGTCAGTGTATTGCCTACAGTAGACAGCGGTAAGTGGCCTGGTGGCTTTGGAGAGAGTGATACAACTGCCTCAGTTTCCTGTTGGAAAGGGCTGTCTAACAGCAAAGTAATGAGGTGAAAATATTCTCGATAGAGCGTACACTTAGAATGATATTGATTTTCATGATGGGCCTTTTTTTAACCCCACTTCAAGTAACCCAAACAAACTAACCATTTAACACTGTTAATGACAGGAAGGTAAATCACTTTACACAAATCTCCAAACAACATTTTCTCCCTCATAAGTGCATGCTTGTGTGCGCTCCCAGGTTTTGGGGTGTTTTGATGCACGTATTACATATTTATATCTCTACTCTCGAGACTTGTACCACCACCCTAACACAGCTGATGTGAATTTCAGTTGTGGCATTCAATGTAAAAAACTCAACAGCAAAGTGTCTTTTCAGAAACAATTGGATGATCCACAGACCTCTGTGTGAACAGAGGATATTTGTGTGTGTGTGTCTTCACCTGTATGAGGTTGTAAGCACTGAGCAGAGGCATGGTGTCGGGGTTCTGCTGCTTCTCCTCGAGCAGCTGTCGAGGCAGAGTTTCCTGATGCAGCAGGAAGCGCTCCTGCTCCACGATGTCTGATTGAACAGATAAATGACAACGTTCAACACTGCAAACAACTCAACAACAAAAGTTCTGCTCCCTGCATGTCTATCAGGTGAAAAAGTGACATTTTAGCACAGATCACACAGATTATCAAGAAATTACAGATTACAAAAGAGAACTGGTGAATAAAAATAACATTTCCACCTCATACTGGTGTATGTTTTGTAAGTAAGAGGCCTCTGCTAATAAACAGCTCATGCTTTTACCGTCAACTTTTTTGTTGAGCTCGTCCTCTGGCAGGTCGGAGGCCAGCACCGTCAGCTTACTGAGCGCCAGCAGCGTCTTCTTCTTCACAAAATAGCGTGTCTCCATGTTGGCCTGGCTGTAGAGCGTCCTGTGAGCCTGCAGAGACAAAAGACGTCACGTCAGTCACAGCATCAAACTAAAAACCTGAATGAATCAGCTGTGCAGACTGTGAACGATGCTGTTTGTGCTGGAAAACCATTATTTTGCAATTAACTGTTTCAGATTTAACATTTCACAGAGTCAGTGTTGAATGAATGACTGATGCTTATTACAATGTTAAGTTACTCTAAAGTATCTTTTTAACTGCTTATTTGGTCTTACCAAGCCCTGAAAGACAAATTAATTTAAAATTTTCCTCAGGATCATTTCTTATCTGCGAAAACAGATGAAAAATATTTTCTTTGGATTTTCTCTTTTTTTTAAAAAGATCTCATGAATCAGATTTGGGAGCCTGTCTTTATAGAATATGGCAGAAATATAATCTAATATTGACAACTATGTTTTAATTTGTGTTTAATCGCCTGAAAATAACCATCTTTATGTTTTTGTTACATTAGAATAATATACAGACACTGCAGGGTTCTTTTCATTCGCCATGTTGAGCCGCCATGTTTCTACAGTAGCCCTGAATGAACAAACCAAACACTGGCTCTAGCTTGTCATGTTTTTTGGCACATTTCACAGCCATTGTAGTTTCTCCGTCATGCTAGGCTAGGAAGCAGAGGGTGAGCTGATGGGGTTGCAATCAGCAACTACACTGCTAGAGGCCACTAGGTCCTACACACTGCTCCTTTATATCACAAAAAAGAATAATTTTCTGACCATTAAACTCATCAATTATTTAAACACACACAAAAATTTGTTCAATATTCCAACATTTTCTGATCTATCCAAAGTATTTTGAACATGAATATGTCTGTTTAAAAGGGACATGATAAACAATGGTTATGTTTGTAATGTGATGAAAACAAATCTGCTCAGTATTATGAATTGATGAAGTCCTGTGTTCATTTAAAAACGGTCAGAATCTGTATGTACTAATTTATCATGACATGTAAATGCAAATATCCACAACTCAGATGTTTTACACATAAACATGTTACTTAATAAAGATAAATAAATGTACAGAATATATAGTTATGTTGAATGGTTGGAGTGTTGTGGAAGATGAAGATAGAAAAGCAGGAAGCTTTTTGTCTGTGTGCGTGTGTGTGAACAAGAGAGGTGATGGGTGAATGGGTGTGTGTGTGTGTGTGTGTGTGTGTGTGTGTGTGTTTGCGTGAGAAAGACTGAGATGTGTGTGTGGCTTTCCTTCATGTGTTTAATAAACTGTAAATATACATATTAACAGGAAGGAAGTGGTGCAGCGTGTGTGTGTGTGTGTGTGTCCTGTGCTGCTGCACTCTGGTGGTTGTGAGTATCAACAACTTTAAAGATGCTGAAACAGGAAGGAAACTGTGTGCGTGTGTGTGTGTGCATGTGTGTTTCTTCTGTTCTACAATGAAGAAGAGGGTTGAAAGAAAGAGGGAGGGAAGAAAAGAACAAAGGAATGAGGAAACAAAGATGTAGGAGAGAGAAGAATGAAGATAAGGAAGGAAACAAGGGTGAATGGGTGAAAGGATGGAAGGACTTAAAAAAAGAGGGAAAATTGGAAGGAAGAAAGGAAGAAAAGAGGAAAGATCCTTCCTTTTCCTTTTTTGTTCTTACTAAAAACAAAGGGAAATGTAGAAACTAAAAACAAAGGGATGTAAGGAAAGAAAAAAATGAAGACAGAAGGACAGAGGAAAAAAATAGAGAGGAAGAAACATGGAAAAGGTCACAGGAGTTATTAAGGAAGGAAGGAAGTGTGTGTTGCTTTCATACACCCTCGCCTCACAAAGGATGTGGTTTTGTACTAAAGCACGATGTTTTGTGTGATCACGTGCGTGTTAGTGTGTCGTACACTGCGATAGTCGTGGACGTGGATGTGGTGCAGCCAGCTCAGATGCTGGTGAGACTGCAGGAAGCTGGCCAGCTGCTGGTGCTGTGCAGCCGGCTGGGAAAGCAGCTTCCCCCTCTTCCCCTTCTCCATGTACCAGCGAAACAGGAAGTCAGCAAAGTTCTGCGGCAGAAAGTGACACATGGGACAAAGAAGTTATCGAGCAGCATGAGTGAGAAAAAGCACTGGCATATATAATGAAAGTGAAACCACAATTTCACTCTTTAGTTGAAAGTTGAGATGTTTAACGAAGCCTACATTACGACTACACAGAAGAGACTTTAAAGACAATAACAGTTTTTCTTTTCATTTTTTGCACACTTATCAGCTCTAAATATTGTCTGTCATAGACCTTTAAGTGTTTTTATTTGAGCCACAGTTTGCAACAAATAATCAAAAAAGGAGGCAAATACACCTTCAAAATCTGATAACATTAAGACATCTCAATACACATTGCTTGTGTGCAGGGTTTACTACCATCTTTTGCATGAGTTTATTGTACCCAGTGATGTGTAAAAACAGTTTTGATCTAAATGAGCAATTTCATTTCTTCAAAATAAAAACTGTGGTCCCATGAGACTGTAACATTCATTGAAAAAATAAAAATAAAAATAGTTCAATCTAAATGGTTTGTCTTCTGTTTATAGCTGTCTTAGGACATCTGAAACCTGCATTGTTTACATCCGCTAGCATTTTTGTTCCAGTAAAATAGCATGAAACTACATCGCTCCACGGCGCTGCTCGTGTCCAAAAACTCCACAGAGTTCTCTAACGTGTTAACACAACACGGTTCTTTCACGGTCCCTCAGTGTTTCTGGTTCTGGTGTGTGTACCTGGTCTGCAAACTTGGCCATGTAGTGCTGCAGGCGGTTCTGGTTGTCGGTCTGCTCACACATCTGAACCAGGATGTCGAAATCACAGTACTTCTCAGCCAGCGCTGCCACCCACTGGTACTGACCCAGATCCACTGCAACATGGAACAATAGCTTCACAGTGAGAATCACAACAACACAAACCTACTGAGACATATTCACTCAAAGCAGTGTGGAAAAATTTCCTCTAAGCCCTCTGACATGTTTGGACTTGTTTACACAAAGTGGGAAAAACTGTTTGTTATTATTAACTTCTTTGATCCAATTTCTAACAGATTTTTAATTTTTATGTTTAAATGTTTTAAATGACAAATTTAGAAACAATGGTGTCAATGTTTTTGTTGTTACAGTTGTGTATTATCTTAACTACTTTAACACTTTGAAATGTATTTAATTAGTATAAAAGGTGCTATATAAATAATAAATAAAGATTGATTGAAGTGGTGTGACATGCAACAAAGATCTGTGGCTGAAACTGGAATTGTTGTGGTGCCACCAGAACACTCTGTTATTAAAAGCATTAAGCTTCTACATAAAAAGAAAAACCCAGAATGAGTCGGGCTCTAGTTTGTAATGTCTATTAATTGAATCTTCTTCTATTATTAGACTCTCAGTCTGTCCCTCAGTACTGTTTAATCCTCCACTTACACAGCGGGGCAAGCAGCTCAGAGCGGCGCTGGCTGTACTCCATCTCCAGGCTGTTGTAGCGCTCCTGTTGGGCCCCGGGGGGCCTCTGCTGCTGCAGGGAGGTCAGCTGGGCCACGTAGCCGCTCAAGTAGATGTCCAACAACGCCACCAGCTGCTCGCAAAGGGCGCTCCGCAGCTCTGAGTCGGCATGCGGGTACACGGAGCGCAGGATGATCTCATGCTGGCGGGAGATAACAGTCCGGACACCGCCGACACCTCCAGATGCTGGAGGAGGAAAGATTAAGAGGTTAATAATTTATTCTACGCCAAATAGCATTTTTTTTTTCTGATATAAGAGCCCAAATAAATTCAGAGCTTAAACAAATGATAAGTCTATGGGACAGTTTTCAGGCTGCAGTGACCATAAACTGATGGCAGGAGAATCGAGAATAAAAGATGTTTGATGAGTTTTACCTGTCCATGGGATATACTCGGGTTCTGTAGCAGCATTTTCAGAAGCTCTGTACATGGAGGATTTGGTCTCCCTGTACTGGCCAGCTGCCTGAAGAATGTCCTGCAAACACACAGAGACAATGTTTCTTTAAAAAAAAAAAAATCACTACAAGTGTGTTTAAGGTAATGTCAGTGTCTCCCTCTTTGGTAGCACACTATCACCCATCATGAAATGATGAATGTCTTGTACCTTGATGATGGTGTTGACGGTGAGAACCACTTCAGCCCATTGCACTGAGTCGACCGGGTTGTCCTTCAGACTGCGCTCCTCCTCCTCTAGCAGACAATCAAACACCGAGGAGATCTGAGACACCTGTGGGCACACCGAAAGCAAAGCTTTAACCCAACGCCCACACCACGTGGATCATCACAGCAGGACAGAGTCACGCACAAACCTCTCTAAAGAAGACGTCTGCGGCGGTGAGGCTGGGAGGCACGGCGGTGTTGTTCCTCTGCAGCGCGATACAGATGGCCCGGTTGACCAGCTCGGGGTGTTTGGTGTGGTGGTTCTTCAGTACCATGGCTGCCTGAAGCTTTTCGGCGTGTTCGCACAGCATTAGGCGTGTTGCCATGGGGGTCGAGCGCACTGTCACCTGGCCGAGCCGGTCCAGCAGACCCACCTGACAGGAGAGGACGTGGATGATTCTTTGATCTCTACATCCACCAACGAGTTTCTATTTTCAGCCACAAAGTAGTAGTTCTTGACCTATGGCTACTTAAGAGTGAGGTCCCTCTGCTTGAGTCTGGTGACACAAGGCTACACCTGAATCTCTGACAAAATTGTCCACAGAGTGAATTAGTTTTTGGTACAATAGCACCACCACCTGGACATTCATGATGTTATAGGTAGGTATGGTATTAAGTCTAAATGCTGAATTCTTTAAGAGATCAATGCACCTTTAAAATATGATGTTTCTTTTAAATAACACAGGGTGTATTTGTGTTTGTGTACCTGGAGTAGGAAGTCCATGAAGCAGCCGTGAGCCTTCATCTTGTCCTCCAGCTGGTGGAGGATGATGAGAGAGGTGAGAGGGAATCCAGCGCTCTCTGGGAGAAAATAGAAACATTTGTAATTAAAAAACATAATCTATAATCTTCAGGTTATTTAATATTATTCATCGACTACCGTCATGTTTCTGCAGTGATTCATAGACTGTATTTAAAAGTGATCTGCCAGTAAAGGTAGGACAAGATGTGATGGACATGATGTAAAAAAAGATCCATTAGGGCACATAAATTCAAAAACAAACATGTTATATATGTTGCATTGTATTATAAGTCTGATCTGTATCAATATTACTGGACATCTAGAGCAAACAATGCTGTTAAAACATAACATATGCACACAAATATCTTGAAATTTACTGAATAAATGTGGTGAAATTACTGTAGAAATTGTAAGAAAGGTGTTTTTAGTGTGAACCATTAAACATCTTATTGACAAAAAAAGCTGTAGCTCTGGGACCAAATATAAAGCCAATCAAATGCAGTTCCTCCAAATCACAATCAAATATATTAAATAGAGATGAAAGTCTAATAGTCAAATTTGTTTATGATAAACACATGTGCACTGTATGTCTCACTACGAAGAAATGCTTCACCACCCAGCTTTCAATTCAATTTCAGGATTTTTGTCTGGTATTTATTATTTCCCTCACCGTCAGGGACAGACTCGGCCCAGCGGGGGTCTGAGGCCGGGTAATCGTCCACCAGATCCAGGTTAATTCGTGTCACCACACCGTCCAGCTCAGCTCCCTCCTCACCATCACCGTCAGTGGGGAAGAGCTCGTCTGTGACCGTCTGAGCTCCCACAAGATCATTACTGACAAAAGAAAGACGATTTTTATTTACCATGTAACAGCGACTAAATCCTTTTGTTCAATAAAATTTTCAATAAAATCCAAAGTGATGCAAACAGCCAATTTACAACATGATGCAGAGAAAAGCAACTCTTGTGACCAATATATTTGATTGATTGATTATTACTTGATAAACCCCAAAAGGTTTGTCAATAAAAAGCAGTTTTTTTTTTTTTTAAAAACTGATACACTGTTTGATGTAAGATTCAACAACTAAACCAGAAAGTATATTACATTTTTCAAGCCATCAATGAAAAGATTTTGATTTTGGAGGCGTTTATTGACGTACCGACAGAACTGCAGGAAAGCCGCCTTCAGGAGTTTGGTTTTGTCCTCCTGAGCTACAGGCTCTGATCTGGTTGGAGTCTCCATTGCTGAAACCTGAAAACAGAATCGTAAAGTGCATTTTCAATAATCACAATAATGTGCATAATCACATTTTCTTTTCTTCTTTTCAGTTTCCTTCTTCTTAATTGGAAGTCCTGAGAGAGGCTGGTAAAACTAATTATCAGCTGCCTGCTGATATCACATAAATAAACACTCTTCTTGCTTCCTTTCTCATGTAGCCAGTCGCTTGGCAGGTGCCGGTGTAGGTAGTAACAGATGATGGGCTGAAGCAGTTAATGTTTCTTTCTCATCTTTTTTCGGACATACAGCCGATCATAACGTGTTAATGTGCTGTATCATCTGTAACTGCAGAACCTGGAGCATATCTGACACCTATGCTGGGCTGCTTCCAGTCTGAGTTTTACCTCTGGACCTGCAACCAGTGAGGAGCACAGCGAGTCCTCCATGGTCTCCGGCAGTATGGAGGCGCTCTCCCTGGCCACCACCGCCACCAGGCCACTGTTCTGGGAGAAAAACACTGGCAGGTTGGCGCAGCTGCCTCCTCCACGTACACCATCACCTGGACAGGAACAACACGCGAGACATGCAGAGACATTTAGTGTTTGTTCATAAATTTAATCTTAATTTCATCACTTTGCATTTTATAAAGTTTTGCTAAACTGTCATGCCACTCTGATAAAATGCATGTTCATCTGAAAGGATAAAGCATTTCCCTTTAGATTTATTTTCTCACCAGATGAGTTAAAGCTGATTTTCTCATCAGGTAGTCCTCCCCTACTGGTTCCTGTCGAGCAAGCAAACACCATCTCCTCGTTATACAGGAAGGCGGTGGAGCCGGGGGAACGTGGCAACACAAGCCGGGTAGACTGTAGGGCCTCCTCACTCTGAGGAAACAAGACGTGTGCAAAATTAAGTGTTCGTCTTTTAAATACATGACTGAAAGTAAAACTTAGGGAAAGGTAGAGACAACAACATCATCTCAAGAAAGTTGCAAGTCTGCAAGTTGATCTTTATTCCATATTTGCATAAGGATCAGTTCACACCAATTACAAAAATACTGATATTTTCTATACTTAACCTTCAATAGTATCTAGTATTAAGACACCAACTGTCAGTGAAACACAATGAAATTAGAAAGGAAATTAGTTTGTTTACAATACTTTAATAAAAATTGTCCCAGTTACTCTAGATCAGGGGTAATTAAAAAGTTTAAAAATGTACATTCACCTCCACCTGAGGCAGAGATCTAAAAACCTCATTAAATAAAACCAGTACTATCTGCATGGATACCAGAAGAGATGAGAGTCTGTAACTGAACCTTTAATAGATCCAGTGAAAAAGACTCACTACACACTAAACTGAATTTGAATCAAGCCCTGCAGTATCAGGACCAGGACTGACCTGGAATGGAGGGTTGTATTTGGTGACTTCCACGATGAACTGGTCTGAGATAGCAGCTCCGTTGTCCTGCAGGGTGACCAGGCAGAAGTAAGCCAGGCAGGGAGTGTCAGACGGGTGCCAGGCAGCAGCCAAGACGACCAGGCCGGCTCTGGAAAACATACAGTGTAGACTCCAGCTCAGTTCATCCTGAGATATACTCTTTGGAAAAGTACTCAGAAATCCACCAGCGGTGTAGAGCAAAGCATACTGATAACATCCCCTCATACAAGGGAAGACGCATGAACATAAAGATAACATGTTTGTTTATACAGTACCTTATTGCAGGTAGTAAATCTACCTCTCAGGAATACTCCTTTAACTCACCAGTACACCTGAGTTTCTGGATGCAAGGCTCCTGCTTTTTATCACAGATTATTCCCAATTATAAATTACAGTAGAATTTTAAGTCTCAAGCTTCCTTGCAGGAAAGATTTATTTGCTCAAATGTTCTTCAAAACTTCTGTTTACCTTGATTTAAGAGGTTATCTATCATATTCAGTTAAGAGAGGATTAATAATAATGATAATCAACAGAAAGACACTTCAGGTTCAGGTTGGTAGATTTTTAAATCTAGAACCTAATATTTCAACTTAAGCTGAAAACACCTTAAAAAATAATTTTATTCTTAAGTGTTAAACAAACAGGAGGCCTCTCTCACACACACACACACACACACACACACACACACACACACACACACACACACACACACACACACACTTACTGGCTGAGCTTCATATCCAGGTATGTTACATTCACTCCCTCCTTCATCTCCTCATAGTTGCTCTCTGAACCCTGGTGGAGAGAAATGTTGTTATGTACAGCATGACGCTGATAGACATTCAGAAGTATTGTGTATAGAATTTTAAGTAGAAATTAATGTTTGATTTAATAAAACAGTTTCAACTGCATTCTGAATTACAGTTTCTGGATTATTTACGTTTCTATTCTTTCACTAACATTTGACTCAGACTGATACTGATACACAGTGTATACGATCACGTGCATCTTGTACTGACCCAGATGGCGTCTGCAATGCTCTCTGTCAGAGCTCTCTGGGCGTCCCAGCTGAGGATCTGGTGCTCGTAGCTGTCGTCCACCTCCCATTTACTCAGGCTGGAGCTGGTCAGCGTGTACAGGCAGCTGGCTCCGCCAATCCACAGCACACTATGGAGCTACAGCAGAAAACAAGCGATAGGTCAACAACTGTGCTGAAAATACTTCAACTGAAACTACAGCTTGAGGCTTCAAAAACCTGAATAAACTAACAAGACCTAAACATAACATCTGTGTTATGTTCTTACCATTGAGCACAAATGTACAACTAACTGAATGACTGAATCAACACAGTAACAACAACACAACACTTAAATTTTATAAAGATTGTGGTGTTAGCATGACTCACTGTGTCGTTGGCTGGTGCGGAGAGGATGCCGAACAGGCTGGAGACCCGGCGTCCGATGCCAGAGAGCATTCCCTGACCCTGCTGCAGGGCTCGGTACTGCAGCTTTCCTGAAGAATCTGCACTCGCTCTCAGCAGCCGGCTCTTCACTGAGGACAAGACGAAGCTTCCACCCTGACAGAGGAGAGAAAAGTCAGTGATAAGAACAGAAAACAACAGCGGGGAGGTCCTCTTTGATTAGAGCTGAAGGTTCAAACCAGACTGAAAACGTTTTTCTGTGATGAATTACAAATAAAAAGCAGCTTGTAGCAGCTACTGCATTAGAGAGAGTTTGGTAACCAGTCTGCTGCCAGGTTAGAGTACATTTTAGATTTATTGAAGATGTACTTACTCTGACAGCAACAACAAAGTTGCAGAGATCCCCCAGGTCCACATCTGTCTCTGTGTAGTTGCCCTCCTGGGCCAGGCTGGGCCACAAGCGAGCCGTTCCCTCTGCAGCCACCGCCAGGACAGAGATAGACTGAACGGCAGCTGTCTCCAGAGGAGCATTGGACGTCACAGCCACGAGGTCAGCTGTGTAATTGTACTCACTGCTGGGCAGCTGCAGCTCCTTACACACTGACAGCTGCAGGGAGACATGCAAAGAGTTGGTAAAACTTAAAATTAAATTATAAATCTGTGAGCTTTTCTTTTCTGACTGCACCTGAAGATAATTTTCAATGCGTCAGAGCAGTGTTTCTCAAGCTTTTTACACCACATACCACCAAATACTCTCCAAGCACCACCATTACAAAAATACAGCAGCATACGAATGCTTGTTTTGTCCGACTAACAGTCAAATATATTAATTTTACAGCTGAATAACAAAGATAAAAGTTAACAAAGTTTTGTAGAGCAACTTGTTCTGGTCCCAAATGATGGATAATTAAATGTATAAACAATTCTTGTGATGGTGGCTCTGTAGAAACTGTCCTGAAAAGTATTCTTTGCAAAAATGCTCTTTTTTTTCAGTGTATGAGTAAACCTCTGGACTGGGATACAGTTGTTGTTTTGTGGTTTCAGTGGGGCTGAACTATACCTTGGCCACAGCAGTCTGACAGATCTTCCAGATGATTAGTCCCTCTCCACAAACCATCCAGGCCCAGCCACTCTCATTCACCTTCACGGAAATCTGATCATCAGCTGAGAGGGACCGACAACACAAAGAACTGTTCAGTGGCAACAGGAGTCAGAAAATAACACCAAGACATCACAGAAAACAAATAGGAGATCTAAATCCCCTCTTCCTTTACCATCAGCCATCGTCAGTGCCTCCATCACTTTGACAGGCAGCGACGAGCCGAAGGTTTGCACATCGTAGTTGATCGATTCAGCAGCTGCATGGCTCTGTACTCTGGTGGGTGTTGACCTGATGGGGAGAGACAAAGTGGACATATGCTCAGGACCATCAGCTAAATGATGAGCTGCCACTACTTTGTGGAGCTGATACATTATATTAAGAGACATTTCTAATATCCAGACTACCCTCGTTTATATAAAGGGTTGAAGAATAACAGTAATCAATTCAACAGCACCACGAACATACAGTTCAATCAACACATCTCTAAAACAACAAAACCTGAACATCATTATCTCCATTAATGTAGAACTTGGTATTGTATTAGACTGTTGTCAAACATCAGCTCAGGCAGAGTCTCCTCTCACCTCGCCGACAGATTCGTCCTGCGCGGGGAGAACAGCAGGCTGGTGGAGACGCTCTTCCTCCCGGTGGTCCTGCCCTGCTGCCTGCGGCCGGAGCCCGGGGCGGTGCGGGGACTAAACATGCCTGCTGTGGTACCCCGTACTGCTCAGAAACTGGAGAAATGTGTCAAGTTTAAACAAACAAACATCGACATCCACCAACCGCCACCGTGAGCCCTTCTCCGAACAGCGCGCGGTGCTGTCGCGTGAGAAATGCGTCAACGGGAAGTCCCGCCCACCGACAAGAGAAACGTCACTCACAGTATAAATAAATAGCAATATTTATAGCTATACACACACACACACACACACATATATATATATATATATATATATATATATATATATATATATATATATATATATATATATATATATATATATATATATATATATGTGTGTGTGTATGTGTGTGTGTGTGTGTGTGTGTATATATATACTTCACACAACCTTTGCTACAGTGTATAGTACACTTACACATACTTACATACTTTATTCTGTACATGATGTTAACCATTTGTGTGCACTGTTATTTTTATATCACAGTACATATGTACATGTATTTTAATGCTTTAAGCACTTCTGGTTAGATTTGGTTGTCTCAGTACTTGTAAATTGTGCAATGACAATAAATAGTGCTCCTGAGCTGAGCTGACCAGTTTTTCTCGTCCATCACATTTCATTGTATTTTTGACCCTGTGTGAACTTATATGTGACAAATAAGCCTGCAAACTGGAAAAATGAAACAGAATACTAATATGTGCACAGGTGGATTGAGGTCGTTTTATATTGTCTATAAAGGGTGAGGGCTGACATGCACATTTCTTTCGAAAAACTCACTTTAAAGTTGAGTTACTCAGCAGTGTAATGTCAGACATTAATTCCTCTGTACGCATTTAATCTTATGCAAATGTTTAATTTCTCTGCAAATATTTAATTTTGCTACAAATGTTTAATTCCTCCGTACATATTTAAATTTAGATCTATCTCAGGTCAATTTTAACGTATGGTTACTGTGTTATAGGTTAATTCTAATGTATGTTTAATGTATGTTTGCATGCTGCTACTGGATGCTTGAATTTCCTTCGGGATCAATAAAGTATCTATCTATCTATCTATCTATCTATCTATCTATCTATCTATCTATCTATCTATCTATCTATCTATCTATCTATCTATCTATCTATCTATCTATCTATCTATCTATCTATCTATCTATCTGGTATTATACTGGTGAGCACTATGGACCTCCCCTAAAAGTTGACTTTTATATAAATTATTTGCTGTTTGCTTAATATTTTTGGCGCTTGTTTTTGTTGATTTAAATTTCGAAAAGACAGGATCCAGACATTAGTAGTTGATCATCGAGAGCTGTACCGTGGTGGTGGTGGTGGTGGTGATGATGAAGCCAGGAGGACGAGCCGATCGACGATAGCTGCTGTTACCCATCAGAGATGAAAGCTAGCTAACCTAGCATGACTTGATGGAGGCTGACCGGGGGGCGGAAAACCACGATGGAGCGGCGGCAACGACAGGCAGCGGCGTAGCTTTACCTGGAAACTGAGTCGCTTTTGAACCCCCACCAGCTTGCATACAGTAACAGAGGACGGAGGACAGGACGATATGCAGTGAGTACTCCTCTTTGGCCGGCGGTGCTGCAGGATCCGGATCAATCCCGCTAAAAGTTTGGAGGCCCGCTGCCACTAGCGCTAAGTTAGCCGGTTAGCTCAGCTCAGACGTCCGCCTCTAAAGTAGAAACCTCTCGGTGTTTAGATTGGATTAAAGCTGGTGCAGGCTCCACATCAGATTCAGGCTAGCACACGAGTATTTAGACTATATACAAGCGCGCATTCATATAGTAAACACTACATTAGCTCGCTTCTTCGCTAGCTAATTAGCTACAGGGAAGATGCTGCGTTCAAGAGGGTTAATGTCGTCATGGAGACGATGAACCGCGTTTAAAGTACTTTTTAACACACGCACTGTGTTTCCTAATCATTTACGTGCGTTAACACACTTTGGTGTGATTGATGAGGCTTATCTTTAGTAGAGGAAGTGATGTGCAGGTGTGTGACACTGTTTGTTTGGTGTGCAGGTCATGAAGCGGGTTCGCACTGAGCAGATCCAGTATGCCGTGGCTCAGTACCTGAAGCGGAGGCAGTATGTGGACACTGATGGCTCCCTGAAGGGAGCCAAGCTCTTCCAATCAGCTGAGGAGATGGCTGCTAGCCTCACAGGTGAGCAAAGATGAAGGCCCTATACACAGGTGTGTACAGCTCACCAGAGTCCCTGCAGTAGTAAGAGTTATTCGGTTTTAACAGCAGGATAGTGTCCATCAAGACCGGTTTGTGTGCAGCTACACAGCGCTGAGAAAAGCTTTAATCAGACTAAAGAAGTACAAATACCACCGGGTGTGTGAGTGTGCGGGATCTATAAACTACCCATCAGATATATAGACAAAAGTCATGAAGTCACGCTGGTGTTAAATAGTCTGACAGCTGTTGGAATGAAGGACCTGTGGTAGCGCTCCTTCTTACATGGTGGGAGTATCAGTCTGTTGCTGAAGGAGCTGTTAAAGACCACCACAGTCTCATGCAGGAGGTGAGAGGAGTTGTTCGTGATGATCCTCTCCCCCACTTCCTCTGTGGAGTCCAGGACAGAGCTGGCCCTCTTGACCAATTTGTTGAGTCTTTTTTCTCTCTCTCTGTGCATCCACCTTCCCATCAGTGTCATAGTCCTGCACACTTCAAAGGACCTCAGTAAAAGGAGACGACTCTGACCTTTCTTGTACAGGGCGTCTGTGTTGTTCAATCAATCCAGGTTTAATGGTTTAAATCAGCTTCATGCAACCAGCTGTTTTAAAATGCTGCTTACATTTGAACACTTCCTATATTACAGTGTTGTGATACGCTCTGAAAGGGGCCATTCTGCATGACATATATTTTGCTCACACTGATGGTGTTTCTACTTTCTGTTGTCTCTATGTCTCTGAGCAGTGCAGACAGAGTCCGGGTGTGCCAACATCGTCTCTGCTGCACCCTGCCAGTCTGACCCAGGGCAGTATGAGGCTCAGTACGCCAGGCTGCGCTCCTTTCTGTCAGGTACCACATTCACATTCCTGCTGCACCGTCACTAAAGATGAATGCGTGTTTACACAACTGTGTGTTTTATCGTCAGTGATGGCTTACATGTTGTCTGATATTTGTCGATATTTTATTCATAATACGACATCGACGCCAAAAATCCAGGATCAGTCGAGCTCTTTTACGACTAATCACTAGTTAAAATCCACCAAATCATATTTATGTCATATTTGGATGCTCTGTGACCTCGTTTTTAATTTCCCTTAAATCAGAGACAGAAATATCCTGGGCAAAGGAGGTGAGCAGCATTCTCTACCCGCTCTTCGTGTACCTCCACCTGGATATGGTGCACTGCGGCCTGAAGGGGGCAGTAGATGGTTTTTACAGTCGTTTCCACAGTGCCTTTCTTCAGGACAGCGAGCAGCGTGCCACTATAGAGCAGCTCCGCCATGTTCTCACCGCTCAGGATGTTGCAGCCAACCCCAAGCTGAGCGCTTTCCTGGAGCACAAGTACGTGGTTCACCTGACGGAGCCAGCCTACAGCTACCTGCTGCGTTACCTGCAGAGCGAAGACAACAGCGCCCTCTGCAGGGCTCTCAGCACACACCTGCAGGTGGAGGTCACTGCCTCGAGGCGCACAGACTACCAGCTGTACGGAGCTGCAGGTGGAGCAACCGCAGCCCCAAACTCCACCTCCTCCTGGGCGGGAGTGGATGGGGCAGAGGGTGGGGAAGGGGTGGAGGTCCCCGCAGGCATACCTCAGAGTGAGGCGGCCCTGGAGGCTCTGCAGGACTGCATCAAGAAAGTCCGCGAGGGTCCCCCGACGCTCACCACCGTGTGTTTTTACGCCTTCCACCACACGGAGCAGATGTTGAACACTGCAGAGGTCTCGGCTGACAGCCGGCTGCTGTCTGCTGGCTTTGACAGCTCCACCGTGAAGCTGTGGAGCCTCCGAGCCAGAAAGCTGAAGGCCAAACCACATCAGGCTGATGTGTCGCTTATCCACCTGGCCTGCGACGTACTGGAGGAGGAAGTGAGTTGACTGCAGGATTGTTACAAATGTCTTCAGTGTGTTTAATCGTGTAGTGAAGCTTGGCTCAATATCATACTTGACTGAAACTTTTCCAACAGTTTGTGACATTTGATGTTAGCTGCCTTGATCACACATATCTTCTCTCCTCAGGTGGATGAGGAAGATGGCTCCGGCAGCGAGATAAAGACTTTGCGAGGTCACAGCGGCCCGGTGTTTCGTACTGCCTTCCTGATGGACAGCTCCGGCCTGCTCTCCTGCTCTGAGGACACAACCATCCGCTACTGGGATCTGGGTAGCTTCACCAACACGGCGCTCTACCAGGGCCATGCCTACCCGGTGTGGGACGTGGACGTCAGCCCCTGCAGCCTTTACTTTGCCAGTGGCTCCCACGACCGCACGGCCCGCCTCTGGACTTTCTCTCGCACCTACCCGCTGCGGGTCTACGCTGGGCATCTTTCAGACGTCGACTGTGTCAAATTCCACCCAAACTCCAACTACCTGGCCACTGGATCCACAGACAAGACTGTCCGGCTCTGGAGCACCCAGCAGGGGGCGTCTGTTCGCCTCTTCACAGGCCACCGTGGCCCGGTGCTGTCACTCGCTTTCTCACCTAATGGGAAGTATCTGGCGTCCGCTGGCGAAGACCAGAGGGTGAAGCTATGGGACTTGGCTACAGGGACGCTGTTCAAAGACCTGCGGGGGCACACAGACAGTGTCACCAGCCTGTCTTTCAGCCCTGACAGCAGCCTGGTGGCATCGTCGTCTATGGACAACTCAGTCCGGGTGTGGGACATCCGGAATTCCCACGGCGGGACGCCGGCTGACGGCTCATCCAGCGAACTGGTGGGACTGTACACTGGAAACACCAGCAACGTACTGAACGTCCAGTTCATGGCCTGCAACCTGCTGCTGGTGACAGGAACTGCACAAGAGAAAACAGAACAGTAGCGATAGCAGTCTGTTTTTTGTGTTTTATGTTTGGGAGAAAAGCTTGAAAAGTTTGAAGATGCCTGTCAGCAGTCAGACTGTTGTGTTTTCTTCCCTGAGCCAAACACTGAGAGGTTCATGGTCACCATCATTAGTTAGAAAAGAAGCAAGGATACATATCTTTTCAGGTAATCCATAAGTCTCATCCTTCCAAAACTAGGTTTGATATTCATTTAAATGATCGCTTGTTCTTGGTGGTATTTTCTAATGACCAAAGTGTCTTCACTAGATGTCAGTATTAAAGAATTCCTCACTTTCTCGTGTACCTGATGATTTAAAAGTCTGGTTCAGCCGCGCGGTCAAAGTGTTTACTCTGCAGTCATGCACAAGATTTGTGACCTTTTTAAAAGCAGCATATTAAAAAAAAACAGATTGACCCAGAGATGAAAATGTTGAAATCCTGGACTGAGAAACACTGAAACCAAAATGTTTGTTGCTGGTTTGTTGCTGCAGAATTGTATTATGGGATAAACTGTTCCCTGTTGTACAGAATATTAGGAGTAAACCTGTTCATGTCAGTCTGACACTTGGAGAAACACTCAGCTGTTTTACCCAAAGTCATTGCGTTCAGGATGTGTTTAGCCTAGCTTAGCATAGACACTGGAAGCAGGGGGGAACTGCTAGCCCAGCTCCATCAAAACAATGAATAACATACACCTCAACACAACTATCTTATGTATCTTGTTTTTGACCAGTCCATCCTGTATTCAGTTCTGTGAGGTTGACAGTAGAGTTAGCACAGAGCTCAAACCTTTTATGACGCTGCGTGATGAAGAAACCGTCTTGTGTCTACATTATAGTTCTAACATTGTAAGAAGGTACATGGAAATAAGCGTGAGAGACTTTTGAAGGCATACTTCTTGCTTGATTTTAAAGTAGCAGTTTATCCTGCTTCCAATGTTTACTCTGAGGAATATTAACATCTTTTTTTACTACCAAAAAAAGAAGAAAGCAATATTTCAGAATGTTAAAGTTGACATACAAGTAATCTCAAGAAAAACGGTATAAAATTTTAATCTGAATAAATATGAAATAAACAAAATTAAAAATGCGACCAGAAACTTTATGCTAGCTTTGACAGTGTTTGATACTTTGTTGCCAGACTAGCTGATTAACCTCACTCTCTCACCAGCTTCTGTAACTCGATGTAATTTCTCATTCAGTATTTCTTTTATAGGCTTTACTGTTAAAAAAAGTTCACTTATTCTTGATCTCGTCCATATCCATAACCTCTCAGCGCTCTGTCTTCTAAAGTAATTAAAAAAAAATCTTCTACCGTTAGCTCGCTAGCTCGATCACTACAACGATCAGTCCTCTCTGTGCTGACATGCCTAATCTAACCAGACACTTTGCCAGCCATTTTTCTCTTTTCAAGCCATGATGTCTAGCCCTCAAATGTCTGGGACTTATGAGAAATGGAGTTTGCTAAAGGCATAAAACCCTAACCCATAAATATTGAATCAATAACATTTTTCAAAACACTCCGTCCTTATCTAAACAGACACATGCTGTTAAGAAATGTCAGTATGACTTTCAGTGAGCGTTTCTTGCTTCTGAAACAGGGCAGGAAGGTTCTGGTTTCACTTTGGCTTTCTGTTAAGGTCCAATAACCTAACCAAAGACCTAGTTCTGGACTTTTCTCTCTACTGGATGCTGAGATGAAAATAATTTAATCTTTAATCTGATGTGACTTTGGGTAAAACAGCAAAGAAGCACATTCCCAAAATGTGGGACTGTACCTTTAACGTTCTCTTCGTGTTGTAACTTCCTTTCACCTGCTCCACCCCTGTATGACTGAAATAATTCATCATGTTGTGGGACAAATTCACTTCTACAAGAAGGAAAAGAAAGGAAACTCAAGACAGTGTGATTTGAATTGATGCTCAAGGAGTTTAGAAACATGGTCGAATA
This sequence comes from Miichthys miiuy, assembly GCA_036365135.1. Taxonomy (NCBI): domain Eukaryota; kingdom Metazoa; phylum Chordata; class Actinopteri; family Sciaenidae; genus Miichthys; species Miichthys miiuy. The sequence goes on along the minus strand of CM071605.1, from coordinate 30,148,961 downwards.
CAGACGCTAATGAGTGACCATATGAACTTTAAAACCACAACAGGAAGTGGTTCTATCTTCTCACAGCAGCAGTGAGTGCTTTGTCTCTGAGTCGGCCTGTTGTAGGTTTTGAATAACAAAGTGTAAATATCCATGCTGAGGATTAAAGGCTGTATATTTTTCACACTATTCTGCGAGTGGCATGTACTGTGCAATGCTTAAAAAGTGTAAATATACTGTATTTTTGTAATATTTTGGCTACCAAGAGTTGCCATCCAGGTTGTGCTTAATAAGGGCTGAAAAATAGAAGCTGATTTGATATTTCTGTACTGTTTTCATACATTCAAAATGTGGTTGAGGATTTTTTTTAGTTGTTTTGAATATTTCATTCAGCCTGGATGTCGTCCTTCTCTGTTTGTCAGTAATCTTTTTTTCCCTTCTGTAGCCCAAAACAAGGAATAAATAACAGAATTTATTTGACCGAACGCTTCAGTCAGTTTTTTTTTTTTAGTAGTCGCCTGTAACGTGTTGGTTTGATCCTCATTCATGTACTGTATTTACAGTCATCTTGTGTATTGTGACTGCCTCACTGCATATAAAACTGGCACTGATGTTGTTAAACCTGATGTATCAGACTGGATAGACAAGGCCCACATCAGCGAAACTTTGAACCTCGGTTAGCTGGTTATACAAGTCACCTAATCCTTATTTTTATAGTCTAGGAACACAAACCACACAAACGTTAATGTTGATGTCATTGAATGTTGTAGTCATTTTGCATTTCTATGGGTCTCTCAACATTTTTTTGTCTCCCTATAGTCTTTTTTTTTCTTTTCTAATCCTTACTTTCATAGCGTAGGAACACAGTGATCTTGGTGATTTGACAAACTTAATTCCACATTACGTGGTCGTGATGACAGAAAAGACTGTTAACTTGTTAATTTATTGGATCACCTCCTGGATAGATGGTGTCACAGCAGGATGTTGAACAAGACAAACAACGGAATGACTGACAGACATTATGTATGGCAACATAAACAATGAAAGGTTATGCTCTGTGCAGCACCCTTCCTCCCCGCTCTCCTTCTACCATGAACCACTCCTGCTCAGGAGGTGGAGTTTCGGGCAGTGGTAGTGGAGCTGGCAGCAGGTGAGGCCTGGAGGTGGTGACCTCCACCTGTGTGCTGGGTGCCCGGTAGAGGGTGCTGTTCTCTGTGCCATTTATTCTACCTCACCTGTCAGTATAACACAACTACAGCCTCCAAGATGTTCACAGAGTTGAATCAACGCATCCAAAACAGTTAAAACAAAAGATGAACATTATAACCTTCATGAAGAACTGCTGAGTCAGTTTATTTATATAGCACGTTTAATAACGACAGTTTGGGCGCAATGCTTTCTGGTTGAGGCATGATTTAAAATGGTCAATGGTGCAATGAGACATGAGAAAGCTCGGCCACTTTTGGTTTTAAGGCATGAGTGTGGGACTGAGAGGACTTGTGACAATGAGCTATGTGACCTGAGGGCTGAACCTGGAGTTAACAGGTCAGTATTATATTTTATTATATTTTCAAATCAAGTCTGTATTTCACTGTTAATCAGTGCAGGTAGGCCAGAGCCGGAGTGATGTGATGACTTTTTTGTTGTCCATTTGAACCATTTGAACCATTCAGATAATGTAGAACTCCATCTACAAGGAATATATAATATACTGTACTGTAATATACTGTAATCAAGCCAAGAGGTGATAGAAGCATGGACACCTGTGTCCAGATCCGTATGAGACAAAAACAGATTTAATATGCCACCTTTCACAAAATAACTAACTTGTTCATTAAAATTAAATGTCCTGTTTTAAGGGCTTTATGGTTTTAGTTAATATTGTACTCCTTATTCCTAAATAAAGTCATGTTAAATCAAATCAGACACACAGATTGATTATTATTCCAGCAAAGGAGTCCCATTTGCCCTGGACGTCATAGAAACTTTGTGGTGAATGGGGTGGTAGGTTTGGAGTCAGTAAGGGCTTAAAAGGTATATTTTTGTCCTGAGCCTCTCTTAACAGACTAAAGTATTTGTTAGAAAGCTTGTGTTAAGAACATGGAGGTGTGGTTCTTGAAAGACGAGGATTTACCAGAAAAAGTGTCGATGAAAACATCAAATTTACTGACAACTAAAGGTTAAGACTATAGCTCCATGTTTACTAGCTGGAACATTAAAATGATGAACACATTAATGAATGGATGCTACTCACCATCTTTTTAAAATATATTTCTGTGTCTCATTAATTCAGGTCACATAACATTAAAAGGATTTTTATATGTGATTGTATCCAAAACACCTGAGAGCTGACATTTAAAACGTATGCATAAGATACAAGTAAACAGATGTTAATCACACAACACAACACACAACTGTGTAAATACACGCACATCTTAAGCTATGTGAAGAATGCAGCGACTGTGCAGCAGGAATGTGGATTTTGTAGCTGACAGACAGGAGTCTCATACTGCTGTGGGTGGCAGCAGGGTGCAGCAGGTACGACGGTGGCACACCCCGACTCTGTCATCAGAGACGGAGAAAGGTGGGGGGCATGACTCTATCATCTGTAACCATGGATGGATTGTGTGACAAAAGACATAACTCTAAAAACCTCTGGCCTATAGTGTGTAGTGTTTTTCAGTTCTTGTCCCCTGCATGTCTTTGTGGTCATTAAAGGATTCAGAGGTGCTTCCTGTCTCAAGTAACTAAAGCTGTCAGACAAATGAAGTTAAAAAAGAGTTAGCTTAAAAAGAGTACAGTAATTGTCTTTGAGATGTAGAAAGGGTAAATGGGAATACTCAAATAAAAGCACCTTGAATTTGTATTTAAGTACAGTACTTGATGTACTGTACTTAAATACTGGAGGGTCATGTGATGAATCCAACAGATTATCAATGTAGAAAATGTATTTTTATTTGCAGAATTTCCTCTCATCTTTGCTATTTTCTTGTGAAATGCTACAGTTCTACATTTTAAGTCTTAAAAAATATTATAATCATATAGTATATATGTTCAAAATCTTAATCTGTCAGATAAATGTAGTGGAGTACAAAGTACAATATTTGCCTCTGAGATGTGGAAGTATAAAGTTGCATAAATGTGAATCTCAAGTAAAGTAGAAGTACCCCAAATTTGTACTTAAGTTCTGCACTGGAGTTAATTTATGTTTGACCACTGAGATTCGAACCCACAACCTTCTTGCTTTGAGGCAACAGTAGATGCCCTCCCAGTTATGCTAAATATATGTTAAAATAAGCTTTTGTCATCCTTTAAGTGCATCTAAAAGTTACCATTTATAGATGCTAAAATTAATGAGAATGAATTTATTTGTTGGCAAACCATCAGGAATGAATTCTTATAGTTTCCTGCAGGCCAAGCCCAAACAGAGCGAGATAAGAAACCAGAGAGTGAGAGACACAGCAGGGGCGAGGTTCACTGCCACAGTAGGATAAACCAGTTTGTTTGGAGGGTGTGTACCTTCCAGCTCTACCAACCTGACAGGCTCGTTTCTGCATCAAACACTCAGCTGGCAACTCACTCCATCACACAACACATCACGTCTCCTTCTCTTCCACTCGCTGAGGTTCTTCCCTGAAGAAGAAGAAGATGCCTCTCCAGTCCACTTTGTCTGGCAGGAGCTCCAGCTCCACCCAGGCCGAGAACACACAGTCGGACGGGAAGTCATTTGAGGAGCTGAGGCAGGAATGTCTGAGCAAGGGAGTCCTGTTTGAGGATCCAGATTTCCCTGCTGTCGACTCATCGCTCTTCTTCAGCCAGAGTGTTCCTGTACAGATTGAATGGAAGAGGCCCAAGGTATGCAGGCATATAACATTTTCAGATTTTAAAGATTTAGGGCTCATGGAAGATGCTCTGATGAAAGCTGCGTCAAGACACCTGAGCAAGTTGTGCCAGAAAAGTGTCCAAATGTGTCAAACTTTGTCCTCTTAAAGCCACAAGTAGTCTTGAAATCTGTTAAATTGAGCAATTTATAAATTCAGTTTTGGAAAGGTTGAATGAATGAAATGTTTTTTTAAGGAGAACTGTTTGTCTGATGAGTGGCTGCGACACTTTCTTTAATATGTTGTATGTTTTTAGTGATAAAGCAGGCACTTGAACAAAAATCTGGTTCAGTATAATCTGAATAAATTAAAACAAATGAATTGCTGCACTGAAGCATGTGGCAGCATAACTAGACAGAGATTCGGTAATTACATTATAGTATTGAATGAATGAAGTGAGAGTTTATTTGAAGTTGGTTTTTATTGATTTTAATACAAAAAGAGTAATTAAGTATTTATCCAGCCATAGCTGCAAAACCAGTTCTGCCAGAAAACAGTGTAAATAGAGTCAAGTGCAGGGCAGTTTCCTCACTCTGAGCTCCGTACACGGACTTTATCACCACACGCCTCGATGTTATCTGCAGTAGAACTGTCTGCAGATGTTCAGAAGTTGACCCAGAGGTTGGATTTAGCTGATAGGCTTCGAATTAAGACATCTACAGGATTTTTAATGTAATCTTTGAAGCTATAATTTTCACAATCTTTACCTGTTAACATGCCCTCAGCGCTGACCTGGCTACAGCAGACTGGAGAAAACTCATTGCTCATGTTCTTTACAATGACTTCACATTTCTCTCTTGGGCGTTTCTGCAGAGTAAATGCTTCAGCTGCCTTCATTTGGTGTGTGGTGTGTTTTTTCTGTTTCAGTGACTGGGATTTTAAGCTGATTAACATGCCAGGAATGTGAACACACCTATGAAAGGCACCTGTCACCTCTCAACTGTCATTTGTTTTGTGTGTTTTTTTTTTTGTGTGTGATAAACCAACGTGTTCTTTTCCTGCTTTTCTACAGGAGCTCTGCAACAACCCAAAGTTCATCGTAGGCGACGCTGACAGGACAGACATCTGTCAAGGACAGCTTGGTTGGTATACTTAATTTGTCTGCGTTGAGTCATTTTGTGCACATATTATACTCATTTACCCATGATGCAATTGTTTGCCACCACAGGGGACTGCTGGCTCCTGGCAGCCATTGCATCCTTGACCCTCAAAAAAGAAGCCCTTGCCCGGGTGGTTCCCCATGACCAGGACTTCGACTACAAATACGCTGGCATCTTTCACTTCCAGGTACACTGCCGGCTGATTGGCTGCAGACTGATGAGTCTCGTGTACTCCTGCTGTTCCTGTTCAGACATTTCAGTCTGTGTTAGGGAGGAGAAAATAAAACGCTACCTAGAAAAAGACACAAATAAACCACACAGATCACTGCAGAAAGGATGGAAATAACAAAGTAGTGACTGCATAAGGAAGTAACTGGTGCATATAGTGTACATTTAATGGCCCAAACATCCATGTAGCTCTACCCAGTTACCCTCTGTAGGATTGTGAGAGGCTGGAGTCTGTGCCCTGCTGCACAAACCAAATTTACCCTCTAGTAAATTCACAAAATAAAATTGTCATTTCACAAAACAGATGGATTTTTTCACATATTGTATCTTTTCAAAGTAGAGCGATGCAAACTTTGAACGTTACAGATAATAAATAATGAGCTACAGAAACAAAGTTCTCTCTGTTTCTCCCTCAGTTCTGGCAGCACAACAAATGGCTGGACATCGTGGTGGACGACAGGCTGCCATCGGTGAGAAATCAGCTCATCATGCTTCACTCCGCCTCCAACAACGAGTTCTGGAGCGCCCTGCTGGAGAAAGCCTACGCCAAGTAACCACACTTCATTTGATACCTCCTGAGTGACAGATTATATACATACAACACATCTGTGGTTTTGAATAAAATGTCTCCAACAACTCATGAATGATTTGTTGTGTCAGGTTTAACACTTTGGTGATCACTTAGTCTTGTTACCCTGACTCCACCAAATGGTTTGTTATGCAGAACCAAGCCTTCATTGGAAACTGATTTGAAAAATACAGTTCAGATAATTGGATGAACCATCTATCGCCCTCTATCACAGGCAAACATCAACCAACCAGATTAACGAACCATATAACATACTGTAGACAAACTCTGACTGAACTCAGTCTGGAGAAGAGCGAAAACATCTTTTCCATCAAGAAAAACCTTCAGTGACATTCTTTGTTTTTCTTTCAATGAAGACATACGTTCCAGTTTTGATATAACTGTCGCTAGCAGAATCTACACTAACATGAGCATGAATATCTATGTTTGTTTGGCTTTCAACTTTATCCACTTTATGTTAAGCATTGTGATGTTTCACTCTGTTTATTTTAGACTACACGGCAGCTACGAGTCCCTGAAGGGCGGCAGCACAATGGAGGCCATGGAGGATTTTACCGGTGGTGTGGGGGAAATGTATGACACCAAGCAAGCTCCTGACAACTTGTTCTCAGTCATGAAGAAGGCCCTAGACAGAGGCTCCATGATGGGATGCTCTATTGATGTAAAGACCTAAGTGTTATTTCCACCTCTCATATTTAGAAGGTTCAGAAGTACTTCTGTT
>CM071605.1:30102963-30141963 GCA_036365135.1 Miichthys miiuy | reverse complement strand
AAGTTAACGCAACTTGTGCTGAAGAGCTCGTTATGATGAAACGTTTGAAGTCAGACAGGATTAACAGGACATACAGTCAACAATGAAGTCATTGTGTCTATATGTGGATATATAGACTGTATGTATATACGGACTGTCTGATACAGACAGTCCGTATATACATACAGTCTATATATCCATACATACAGTATATATACAGACAGTCTATCTGTATAGTAAATAAGAGGATACCCAGAATGATCATCATGTTGTCGTGTTGTCTGGTTTCTCATGTTGCCTGGTTGCCGTGTTGCCTGGTGTGTTTAGGGGAAACGTTGTCTGTTGCCTCTGGAACAGTCAGAGAAGAAGAAGTTGATCGACCCCTGGAGTCCAAAGATTCACCCTGAGGAGCTCAAACAAGTGGTGAGTTCAGATGTAACATCCTTCATGAGCTGTGATCTAAACCCCTTCAGACACGAACCTCTAACTGTGTGCGTGCGTGCGTGTGTGTGTGTGTGTGTGTGTGTGTGTATACAGACCTCAGGTGTGTTTCAGGTGCTGTCTGTCTCTCTGCTGTCTGTCGTCCTGCTAACCGTCGACTTCTCACTGTTCCATGTTTTGGACATCGTCAGCAGACACACCTTCATGCAGTTCAACCTGACCAGTAAACACACACACACACACAGTTTTTAGTTCAGTGACCATTGTTTAACGTTAGCTGCTAAAATGTTAGCCTGCAGTCAGTGTGTCTGTTTAAAGACTTTTCAATGAGCTAGCGTACTAGCTAGCGTGTTAGCATGTTAGTGTTCATACAGTAATTATAATGACTGATGTATTTGTGAAGTGACAGAGGATTGTTAGCCTCTGATTGGCTGAATTAAAAATGATTGACAGACCCCGCCCACTTCATGGTCGATCAGCTGGGTCATAAATACCTCTGTCAACATGCTAACCTTTCCACCTGAACTCCAGCCTCTCTGACATCACCATTCAGGTTTCTGGGTAATGAAGTTCTCTCTGCAGGTAGTCACCAGGTGGACATCAGAGTGGGCGGAGACTCCATGATGGCCCGCCTCCTGAGGAAGACGGTTTCAGCCTTCAACAGCTCGTCCAGCCTCAACATCCAAACCGACAACCGGGGTCAGAGATCAGCTCAGAACTTTTCATTAAACTTTTCATTAAACTCTGACGGAACGTTTAAATAACGTTCACATACTTTGGGTCATATTTGACTTTAAACTGAACCAGCAGAGGGCGACAGTCTTCCTGTTTCAGTGACATCATCATGTGACATCATCACTCTCTCTCTCCTCCCCCTCAGTGTGTGTGTCTCCCCCCTCCTCCCTCTCTGTGGGTGTGTATGTCAGCTGTGTGTGTTGCGTTCTCTTGGTGGCGCTCTTCAGCTGCCTGCAGGTTTACACCAACCGCCTCCGACGGGCCGTCGCTGCCTTCTACCACCCCAAGGTACACACACACACACACACACACACACACACAAACACAAACAATTTAAACCCTCATTTCACTTTATTGATCAGCAGCAGATCAGACTCAGAGTGTTTATTTGGTTCAACATTTATTAGTCACGGTGATGTCACATCCTCTCTCGTAGCCAAGCTGCTTAATCTAATAACACACACACACACACACACACACACACACACACACACACACACACTCTCTGTGCTTGAACGCGGTGAGCTGCAGTAAATCTGATCTGGGAGCAGATTAATGTAAGAGCATTATAAGAGGCTGAACAGGGAGAAGAAGGTTCTGGATCCTTCAGACCACCTGAACCTCCAGACCTCACACCTGTGTGACCACTGTTCATGTAGCGCCATCTTCAGGTCAGCGTGTTCACTTCAAGTCCACACACCTGCAGAACTACAAACACTCCCATCAGGCTCTGCTGCAATATGTGTTTACTGCTAATTAGCTAGTGTTAGCATGTTAACACACTAAACTAAGGCAGTCACCATGGTAAACACTATACCTGCTAATCACGTTAGCATGCTAATGTTAGCATTTAGCTCATAGTACCGACCGGGCTCTGTTCTGATTATTGTGCTCAGACCTGTCTGTCTATCTGTCTGTTAACCTGTCTGTCTGTTAACCTGTCTGTCTGCCTGTCTGTCTGTTAACCTGTCTGTCTGTCTCTGTCTGTTAACCTGTCTGTCTGCCTGTCTGTCTGTCAGAGGGAGAAGAAGAGAGTCTTGTTTCTCTACAATCTGCAGATCCAGAGTCAGACTTCCTTTTCTGACAGGAAATGCATCATCAAGCGTGGGCAAAGGAGCAGGACGGTGAGTGATGTCATATAACTTGAAGTTCAGGATATTCAAATCAGGACAGGCTCTCACTCATACACACCTGTTACTGTGCTGCAGGTGTTTGAGGCTCTGAGCAGGTGTGGCTGTCACCTCTGTCACCCTAAGCAACAGGAAGTGTCCGACTCGGAGGAGACACGCTACGACCCGGCTTAGACCCGGGCAGGAAGTTCCTGCAGCTCGCTCAGATGTTCAGATGAATCAGTGTGTGAGGAGAGAGCTGCTCAATAAAGCTGACACACCTGTCACACCTGTGCACTTGTCACACCTGTCACACCTGTGCACCTGTCACACCTGTGACACCTGACACACCTGACACACCTGTGCACTTATCACACCTGTGCACCTGACACACCTGTGCACCTGTCACACCTATGCACCTGTCACACCTGTGCACCTGTCACACCTGTGCACCTGACACACCTGTGCACCTGTCACACCTGTGCACCTGTCACACCTGACACACCTGTGCACTTATCACACCTGTGCACCTGACACACCTGTGCACCTGTCACACCTGCCACACCTGTGCACCTGTCACACCTGACGCACCTGTCACACCTGACACACCTGTGCACCTGACACACCTGTGCACCTGTCACACCTGTGCACCTGTCACACCTGACACACCTGTGCACTTATCACACCTGTGCACCTGTCACACCTGCCACACCTGTGCACCTGTCACACCTGACACACCTGCCACACCTGTGCACCTGCCACACCTGTCACACCTGTGCACCTGTCACACCTGCCACACCTGACACACCTGTGCACCTGTCACACCTGTGCACCTGACACACCTGTGCATCTGTCACACCTGTGCACCTGTCACACCTGCCACACCTGTGCACCTGACACACCTGTGCACCTGTCACACCTGACACACATGTGCACCTGTCACACCTGTGCACCTGACACACCTGTGCACTTATCACATCTGTGCACCTGACACACCTGCTGAGTCTGTTCATGAAGGTTCAACACTGAGACTGGACGAGGAGGACACACCTGACCCATCTGAGCCTGTCTGAATGCCTCCTGCTGTGTTTTCATCATCAGGTACAACCCCAATTCCAATGAAGTTGGGACACTGTAAAATGTAAATAAAAACAGAATACAATGATTTGTAACTGTCACAAACTATCACAGTACGATGATGTCACAGTGTGGTGATGACACAGTGCGATGATGTCACAGTGTGGTGATGTCACACCTCGGCTGGTTCTTCCTGTGTGGATGCATGTTCTCTCCAGCTTCCTTTCACACAACAAACACATGAACGTGAACAGGTGAACTGTGACTGTGTGTGTGTGTGTGTGGTCACATGGTCAGATTAAACAGGTGAATTATGTAATCAGCTGATCAGCAGCACGTGCAGCTTCATTCACACATTAATGAAGCTGATCCAGGATCAGCTGAGTCGCCACCAGCTGATCCTGGATCAGATTACATCAGCACTCCATCGCCGTGATGTCATCAGTTGTTGTTGTTGTTGCGTGTTGTAGTACTGTCAAAGTAAAAGTCCTCTGAGTTCTTCCTGTCAAAGCAGATCAGATTATTTCAGCTAAACGTGCAGTGTGTGTGTGTGTGTGTGTGTGTGTGCGTGCGTGCGTGCGAGCGAGCGTGTGTGAGCTACACCCTGTTGGTTCGTTTTCAAAATAAAATCAGTGGAAGTGTTCACAGACTCGTGGTTCTGGTCCAGTTCGTTGTTTGAATGTGCGGACTCTTTTTCCCACAATGCACCGCTGCTCACAGCTGTTCCAAAGTCAGTGTCTGTTACAAACAAAACGTGATTTAATTTATTCATTAAAGTTAAACTAATTCAAATATTTAAATGACTTCATGCAGCTTCATCATACTTTGAATTTAAACTTTATTTTGACACCCAGTCTGAACATTAAAGGTTTATTTTATTTTGAAGGATTTAAGTTATATAAAAACAAATCTGATTTAATTATAGTTTGACTTTGATTTATCGAAGTGATTTACCTAAAAAGGTTATTTTTTATTATTTTATAAATATGTATTATTTATATATTATTAATTATCATTAGATCAAATTACAGTCAGTTCAGTTGGTTGTTCTGTCAGATTATAAATTATTATTCTTTAATAACTTAAATTATTTAAATGAGTTTGTAATCTTTTATTAAAATGTAAATTTAATAAATATGATCGATCATGACAACACGTTGGCTGGCTTTTATTTTGAAGGCTGAATCATTGTACTTCCGGACTGTCTCACGCTAGCTCGGGTTAGCTTAACGAGGCTAAATGACGTATCCGTTCCCTCCCGGTATAAACAGGGGCTGTCCCGAGTCCTCCGGTAATGAGTCCCCTCCAGGCCTCTCGGGACGTTTGAACCGAACCCTCCGCTGTCCGAACGAACCGACCCGACCCGCTCGGCCCGGTGTTAGCGCCACTTTTTGGACCCACAAACTGTTTTTTTCTCCGAGCTGCGCAGATAACGGTCCGGACCGGAGGACCGGGCGGGCTGCCCGACACTTTAACGCCGAGTTAACGGTCACTTTCCCGCCGGTGGTCCGGTCCAGCAGCAGCTCGGACCGCCTCTCTGTGGATGTGACCGGATAAAGGAGCTCCATGGAGTTTGTCTGGAGCCTCTCCCGGTGCTCCCGCACGGTGAGGTAACGGGAACGGGACGCGCACACACACACACACACACACACACACACACACACGTACGTACAGCAGCGACCTGTTGCCGGTTGCCGGTGACGCAGAGACGATGCGCGGAGCTGCCGTTCTGCTGCCGCTGCTGCTGCTCAGCAGCCGGGCTGTGTTCACCGCTGCCCGGTCCCTGAACGCACCGCGGTACGGAGGGGTTCTGCCTGTGGACGGACAGACGGACGGTACCGACAGCCTGATGACAGGTAACATCACCGTTAAATGACGTTAAAAGTGCCGTGAAGTGACTTTACTGTGCGTGAAACTGTAATTAACAAAAATGAACAGAGTCAGTGAACGCAACATAAAGTTTGTGTGTGTGTGTTCAATTCACCTTATTCTCAGGTGTGACACTGAACGTGACACTTTTCTAAACATTTATTTTGTAGGAACTTGCAGAGTGTCCAGGTTTTAGACAGTCTGCGGGGACGTCACAGAGACTATGTCCAGGTTTAGACAGTCTGCGGGGACGTCACAGAGACTACGTCCAGTTTTAGACAGTCTGCGGGGACGTCACAGAGACTACGTCCAGTTTTAGACAGTCTGCGGGGACGTCACGGAGACTACGTCCAGTTTAAGACAGTCTGCGGGGACGTCACGGAGACTACGTCCATTTTTAGACAGTCTGCGGGACGTCACGGAGACTACGTCCAGGTTTTAGACAGTCTGCGGGGACGTCACAGAGACTACGTCCAGGTTTTAGACAGTCTGCGGGGACGTCACAGAGACTACGTCCAGGTTTTAGACAGTCTGCGGGGATGTCACAGGGACTACGTCCAGTTTTAGACAGTCTGTGGGACGTCACGGAGACTACGTCCAGTTTTAGACAGTCTGCGGGACGTCACGGAGACTACGTCCAGGTTTTAGACAGTCTGCGGGGACGTCACGGAGACTACGTCCAGTTTTAGACAGTCTGCGGGACGTCACGGAGACTATGTCCAGGTTTTAGACAGTCTGCGGGGACGTCACGGAGACTACGTCCAGGTTTTAGACAGTCTGCGGGGACGTCACGGAGACTACGTCCAGGTTTTAGACAGTCTCTGTCTCTGTTCACTGTGTGTCTGTCTTCAGGTGTGGACGGACGGCGACGCCCCCACCTGGAGAAAACTCGTCCCTTCATCATGGTGGACGGACAGAGGCGGAGCCTAAGTGCAGCTCTACAGGTGAGCCAGGTGAAAGCTCGTATGTAACGTGGGACGTTTGTGGCTCTGAACGAGGAGCAGGCGGCGGTCTGGAGGAGGAACAGGAAGTGACCTCGTTCCTCACAGTGAGGAGTGTGTTTCTCTGTAACCACAGAAAGAAAGACAGGAAGTTGGAGTGTTGGCAGTTTTCACCAGGAGCTTCCTGCAGGATGGGCGGGCGGGTGGGGGTGGTATTAGAGGACGGACACTTCCTGTGCAGCTGACAGAAACTCTAAGATCATTTCCTGTTCAAATCCCTCCACACCCACGCGCCTCGACTCCACCCGGCCAGGACAACGAGGAGGAAGGAGCGCTCGTAAACTGACCTTAGAGCAGCTCCATCGCCTCTGAGGCAGAACGTTAAAGTAACGTTCAGTTAACCAAACAAAGCAACAAACTGTTTCCTTCAGGTTCTCCTCACAGATCGCAGGGTTGATGGTTCGATTCCCACCTCCTCCCGCCCTCATGATGAAGTGTCAAAACTCTGAAGCGTAACTCAGGAGTGTCGTCACGGTTACTTTGAGTTGTTGCAGAAATACGCAGAAAAATAGTGACGTTCGACGTCGTGATGGTCGATGTCGTACTTCATGTCCAAACACCTGCAGAACTACAAACACTCCCATCAGCCTCAGCTGCACTTTGTGCTTACTGCCAATTAGCTAAAATGCTAAACTAAGATGGTTAACATAATACCTGCTAAACATGGTAGCATCGTCATTGTGAGCGTGTTAGCATGCTGATGTTAGCATGCTGATGTTAGCATTAGTTAAGATGTTAGCTCTGTCATCTCTGCCTTGTTTCTGTTGTGGTCGACGGCGCTAACCTCGCCCAGAGTCTGCAGCTGTGACATCATCGAGAGAGATGAGGTCACCATACAGAGAGAGAGAGTTTAGGGGAGCAGAGTGATAACAGATGGTGGGAGTGGGCGAGAGAGGCTGCAGAACACACAGAGGGGTAAAAGAGAGAGAGAGGTGTGAGCAATGTGAATGAGACTCCTGATTGGTCGGTCATAAAACAACCAGCGAGCCTGAACGTCCCACTGTGAACAGCTGTACTCGAGTATTTGTTTTGATTACATTACTCATGATCAACAACACAAGACTTAGCAGCCAGCTAATATTATAAGCCCAGCTAACAGAACTTTCAGTTCCTGTCAGGACACAAAGTTAACAACATGGTGATGGAGTGAGTGCGGTCCGGTTCAGGGTTGGGGCTCCCCGTTGGTCTTTGCACATTTCACCACACGGCCAACAAGCAGTGACGAACAGCAGAGAGCTGTTTCTGATAAACACATGATGATGTTTCATCATACAAGAAGCAGAAAGTGAACAGACAGGACAGAAACATGTGAAGGAAGAGAGTGTTAGCTCAGTCTGTTAGCTAATGTTAGCTTAGTTTGTTAGCTGTTGTTAGATAATGTTAGCTCAGTTTGTTAGCTGCTGTTAGATAATGTTAGCTCAGTTTGTTAGCTGCTGTTAGATAATGTTAGCTCAGTTTGTTAGCTGCTGTTAGATAATGTTAGCTCAGTTTATTAGCTGCTGTTAGATAATGCTAGCTCAGTTTGTTAGCTGCTGTTAGATAATGTTAGCTCAGTTTGTTAGCTGCTGTTAGATAATGTTAGCTCAGTTTGTTAGCTGTTGTTAGATAATGTTAGCTCAGTTTGTTAGCTGCTGTTAGATAATGTTAGCTCAGTTTGTTAGCTGTTGTTAGATAATGCTAGCTCAGTTTGTTAGCTGCTGTTAGCTCAGTTTGTTAGCTGTTGTTAGATAATGCTAGCTCAGTTTGTTAGCTGCTGTTAGATAATGTTAGCTCAGTTTGTTAGCTGCTGTTAGATAATGTTAGCTCAGTTTGTTAGCTGTTGTTAGATAATGTTAGCTCAGTTTGTTAAACTGTCTGGTGTACCATCAACTTCCTGTGTGCTCAAGGTCGGACCCGCCGGCTGAACTGAACATGACTCAGCCAACAACCACCACCCGCGCCACCCCACCCCCCTCCATCCTGCTGAACAATAATTTGACCCAACTACAGTACAAAGTACAGAGAGGGTGGAGAAAACAAACACGCCTCAGAGGGGATTTCTGCTGGTTTAAAGGAACACTCCACCCAAAATCTGCACGAGGCCAGCTTCAGACTGCACACTGAAGTAATCACCACGTGTGGACTGAAGTATGTTCAGAAGAAAGAGACTGACCTCAGGTCAGAACGGGTCAGATCAGCTGACAGGAAGGAAAACATAAACATTAAGATGTTTATATAAAGATAAACATTTTTCAGCTGTTTCCTCGTTCTTCAACAGGAGATGAGATAGTGCCATCTGAAGTTACAGATTGAAACCAACTGAACACCCCTCACGTCAGTATTTGACTTGAAAACTCCGTAACGGTTGCTCGTTTTGCATGAGAGTTCTTTTGACGCTCGTCTGCGAGACGGTCGATCGTTCGCTGTGATGGTCGATTGTTCGCTGTGACGGTCGATCGTTCGCTGTGACGGTCGATCGTTCGCTGTGACGGTCGATCGTTCGCTGTGATGGTCGCTTGTACTCGGCGCCATCCGGAGAAAATCTTCAGATTCCACTGCTAAATGCTAACGTATGATGCTAATGATGCTTGTCTTTAAGAAGTCATCTTTATGAAAGCTCTCTGACAGTTTTCAGCATCTTATCAGAGTTTTTACTTTCAAACTTTGAAGCAGACGTTGGACAGGAAACAGTTTTACCTCGACTTCCTGCATAGCTGAGAGGAGAAAGCGAGCAGGCGTCAGACAGGAAGTTTCTCGTCTTCAAAGAGATCCATTAACGGGCAGGAAATCACTGATTGGACAACGGATGCCCTTAGCTCCTGCCACTTCCTAAAGTAGGAGAAAGAGGAAGTGACACGGACAAAATGAAAATGGAGGAAGCGGAGTGGCGAGCTGTGGACGGTCCACGTGGACTGTGACATCATTTCCTGATCCAGAATAAATGTCCAGAACTCAGAGAAGGACGGACCGCTGAACACACACGACTGTATCATTTATTCAGTGTCAGATGACATCATTCAGGTTGTCCAATAAAAATCACTCTTTATGTTCTTATTCATGTTGTCATTTCCTGTAATGCCACTTCCTGTTTCAGGATGGTCACCCGACACGCTGGAGTGCGGACTGGAGGTGGCCGGAGGCCTCTTCCTGTTGGACCTGGAGAAGAACCAGTGAGTCAGATTTACTGTGTGACATTGAGCATCACGAACACACACATTGTCATGAGACATTGAGCATCACGAACACACACAGTGTCATGAGACATTGAACACATCACGAACACACACATTGACATGAGACATTGAGCATCACGAACACACACATTGACATGAGACATTGAAGCATCACGAACACACACATTGTCATGAGACATTGAACGCATCATGAACACAGTGTCATGTGACATTGAACACATCACGAACACACACATTGACATGAGACATTGGCATCACGAACACACACATTGTCATGAGACATTGAGCATCATGAACACAGTGTCATGTGACATTGAACACATCACGAACACACACATTGTCATGAGACATTGAACGCATCACGAACACACACAGTGTCATGAGACATTGAGCATCACGAACACACAGTGTTATGAGACACTGAGCATTACACACACAGTGTCATGAGACATTGAACACATCACGAACACACACATTGACATGAGACATTGAGCATCACGAACACACACATTGACATGAGACATTGAGCATCACGAACACACACATTGACATGAGACATTGAGCATCACGAACACACACATTGTCATGAGACATTGAACGCATCATGAACACAGTGTCATGTGACATTGAACACATCACAAACACACACATTGTCATGAGACATTGAGCATCACGAACACACACATTGTCATGAGACATTGAACGCATCATGAACACAGTGTCATGTGACATTGAACACATCACGAACACACACATTGACATGAGACATTGAGCATCACGAACACACACATTGTCATGAGACATTGAGCATCATGAACACAGTGTCATGTGACATTGAACACATCACGAACACACACATTGACATGAGACATTGAGCATCACGAACACACACATTGTCATGAGACATTGAACGCATCATGAACACAGTGTCATGTGACATTGAACACATCACGAACACACACAGTGTCATGAGACATTGAGCATCACGAACACACACAGTGTCATGAGACATTGAGCATCACGAACACACACATTGTCATGAGACATTGAAGCATCATGAACACAGTGTCATGTGACATTGAACACATCACGAACACACACAGTGTCATGAGACACTGAGCATCACGAACACACACAGTGTCATGTGACGTGTCGTCTCTCCGCAGCGACCTGCTGCCCAAACCACCAAGCGTCTTCTACTACCTGCCCAATGGCACCGGGTGTCTGTGAGCTCCGACCCTGTGGTGAGTCAGTGAACGCATTGCAGCCTGTCTCTGTCCTCACATGTCTCCGTTGTGTTGACACGTGTGTGTGTGCGCGTGTGTGTGTGCGCAGACTCACTGTTATTACCACGGCAGCGTCCGAGGATTCCCCCAATCCAGAGTGGCTCTGAGCACCTGCTCCGGACTCCGGTCAGTCTTCCACCTGTCCACTGTCCACACTCTGTCCACACTCTGTCCTCACTCTGTCCACACTGTCCACACTCTGTCCTCACTCTGTCCACACTCTGTCCTCACTCTGTCCTCACTCTGTCCACACTCTGTCCACTGTCCACACTCTGTCCTCACTCTGTCCACACTCTGTCCTCACTCTGTCCACTGTCCACACTCTGTCCTCACTCTGTCCTCACTCTGTCCACACTCTGTCCACACTCTGTCCACTGTCCACACTCTGTCCACACTCTGTCCTCACTCTGTCCTCACTCTGTCCACACTCTGTCCACACTCTGTCCACTGTCCACACTCTGTCCACACTCTGTCCACACTCTGTCCTCCTCTGTCCACACTCTGTCCTCACTCTGTCCACACTCTGTCCACTGTCCACACTCTGTCCACACTCTGTCCACACTCTGTCCACTGTCCACACTGTGTCCACACTCTGTCCTCACTCTGTCCATACTCTGTCCACACTCTGTCCACTGTCCACACTCTGTCCTCACTCTGTCCACACTCTGTCCACACTCTGTTCTCTGTCCTCACTCTGTCCTCACTCTGTCCACACTCTGTCCACACTCTGTTCTCTGTCCTCACTCTGTCCACACTCTGTCCACACTCTGTCCACACTCTGTCCTCACTCTGTCCACACTCTGTCCACTGTCCACACTCTGTCCTCACTCTGTCCACACTCTGTCCTCTGTCCTCACTCTGTCCACACTCTGTCCACACTCTGTCCACTGTCCACACTCTGTCCTCTGTCCTCACTCTGTCCACACTCTGTCCACACTCTGTCCACTGTCCACACTCTGTCCTCACTCTGTCCACACTCTGTCCTCTGTCCACACTCTGTCCTCACTCTGTCCTCACTCTGTCCACACGCAAGTTATGACACAGCTGCACTTTAATTCTCCCTGTTGAACTTGGTTTAATTTGATGTTACTGAGTTAGAATTTAGATACAACGTGATGTTACTTGAAAAGGTTAAGCTTGGCGTATTTCATTAGCATTGTGTTGGGATGATGGGCAGGTGGGGCTTGAAAATTCCCCCTTGTCCAAAGTGTGGAAAGACCAAAAAAGTCTGAGAACCACTGCATTTAGGTTACATTAGCGTTGCATTAAGGTTACATTAACGTTAGGGTTAACATCAGAGCAGCTGGTCAGATGTCAGCTCTCTCTCTGGTTCATAGTTCATGTGTTGAAGCTGAGAACAGTTCACAGTACAAACCTCTTAATGTAAAAACCTTCAGTCTGTGTTGAGTTGTGGACTTGGCGTGTTTCAGCTCTTTGTGTTCGTCCCACTGATCCGGATCAACCTCAGCAGCCTCTGACCTCTGCACAGGCTTTAGTGGCTTTGTCCTCCCGTCCTCGTGAACAGAACCTGGTCCAGTTTGTGCTTTCAGAACAAACAGACAGTCTAGTTAATGAAATAAGTAAATAAATGTGGACCTTCCTGATCAGGTGTTTCTTGGCTCTCTTCTGGTGAATCGGCGCCACCTGCTGCTGATCTCATGAGCGACGGCGTTCATCAATTTATTGATGAATTTATTAAAGTTCAGTTCAAATGACCAGATCCAGACTCTGCGGTCCTGATCCAGACTCTGCGGTCCTGATCCAGACTCTGCCGTCCTGATCCAGACTCTGCGATCCAGATCCAGACTCTGCGGTCCTGATCCAGACTCTGCGGTACAGATCCAGACTCTGCGATCCAGATCCAGACTCTGCAGTCCTGATCCAGATTCTGCGATCCAGATCCAGACTCTGCGGTCCAGACTCTGCGATCCAGATCCAGACTCTGCGGTCCTGATCCAGTCTGGACATTGTCATGTGAACTGATCCCTTGTTTCTGACTCCACCTCTTGTTTCCTCCTGCAGCGGCATCATCGTCATCAACTCCACCCTGAGCTTTGAACTGCAGCCTCAGGAGGACCACCAGGAGGAGGAGGTGGGAGGAGGGGGGAGTAGAGGAGAAGGAAGTGGATGGAGCGGAGGAGGAGGTGAAGCAGAGGGAGGAGTTCACCTGCTGTTCTCCACCAGCCCTCTGGAGGGCGGCAGTGCTGGAGGCTGCGGGGTGTCCCACACCGCCATGCCCCCCATCCACAGCTCCCCACACACACACAGGGTGAGACTGAGGTCAACTACAAGTCCCATGGTGCATTGCACCAACAAGCAGCCAATCACAGCTGAAACATTTAAGTTTAAATCAGACCCTGGATCAGTTTGCTCACTGTCTTCTTCTCCGTCCTCTGTGACAACCTCTGACTTCTGACCGCTGTCTCTGTTTCCTGTCCCTGCAGAGGAGGCGGGACATCCTGTCTGAGACCAAATACATCGAGCTGGTGCTGGTGGCCGATCATCAGGAGGTCAGTATGTTCATCTATCATCACTCATTCACCTGATGGAGGCTGGATTCATTCACTGAGTCATCAGTGTCACTCTGAGACAGAACCTGCTGCCTACATTACCCACAGTGCACCTGGACTGCAGACAGTGATTTAAATTTTAGTCAGCAACCATCTCTGTGTACAGTTGCCATGGTTACACAGTACTGTTTCGTTTGATTCGTTAGTTTGAATTTTAAAGCTAACCTTTTATTTTCATTGCACAGATATTATGTGATATAATATATATTTACTGATCATAAAAACTATTCAAATGTGACTGAACACAAAAAATCTGTCAACTGACTCCAGTGACATCACTTGAGACACGACTTTAAAACAACAGTACAGTAAAACTGCCCGACACCTGGAAATGCCTGGAAACACCTGGAAACGCACTGATGTGGAAAATCCATAAAATATTACAAATGTGACATCATCAAATGTTTTCAAACAGAAAAATCTGTGAAGTGAAAAAAAGTTTATTTTTGTTCATTGATGATGATCGTTGAAGGTGATCTGTTGTGCTGAAGTCAAAGGTCAATGGTGAGGTCAGGAGGGAAGAAAGTGTTCAGCAGCCTCTGATGTCTTATGCTGTAATATTTATTGACGCTTGGCCAAGGAGAATTAGAGACACTCTCAAAGTTCATCAGAAGTGCCTGAGTCGGTCTCACATTCTGCCCAACTCATGCTGGTGGATCGACTTTAAACCCCAAGATAACACCACAAATACTGTACGCCCAGAATTATCCAAAGAGAATGTCTTTACCCATGGAGGTGTTATTGTCAGCATATTCTAGTCTGGAGACACAGATGTCTGTTTACGCAGATTGGGCGTCAACGGCCAGCTATCTATTATGTCTAAGAAGGCAGCAACAGGTCTCTGACAGGTGACCCTGGCCACCACAGTGTTGAGATAGACTGGCACCTACTGTTCTCAACCAAAGCCAAATAATTAATACTGTAGAGGACCTCAAGGCCCACACGTGACCTCGTGTAACCTAAGGATAGAAAACTCCATAACAATGATCGTTGACAGTGATCACTGACTAATCGTTGATGGTAATCGTTGCGGTGATCATTGACTGATCGTTGATGGAGATCATTGACTGATCGTTGACTGATCGTTGATGGTGATCATTGACTGATCGTTGACAGTGATCATTGATGGTGATCGTTGATGGTGATCATTGACTGATCGTTGATGGAGATCATTGACTGATCGTTGACTGATCGTTGATGGTGATCATTGACTGATCGTTGACAGTGATCATTGATGGTGATCGTTGATGGTGATCATTGACTGATCGTTTACAGTGATCATTGATAGTGATCATTGACTGATCGTTGATGGAGATCATTGACTGATCATTGACTGATCGTTGATGGAGATCATTGACTGATCGTTGACAGTGATCATTGATGGTGATCGTTGGCGGTGATCATTGACGGTGATCGTTGGCGGTGATCATTGACAGTGATCGTTGACAGTGATCATTGACTGATCGTTGGCGGTGATCGTTGGCGTTGATCGTTGGCGGTGATCGTTGGCGTTGATCGTTGGCGGTGATCGTTGACAGTGATCGTTGACAGTGATCATTGACTGAGCGTTGGCGGTGATCATTGACTGATTGTTGACAGTGATCGTTGACAGTGATCATTGACTGATCGTTGACGGTGATCGTTGGCGTTGATCGTTGGCGGTGATCGTTGGCGTTGATCGTTGGCGGTGATCATTGACAGTGATCGTTGACAGTGATCATTGACTGATCGTTGACGGTGATCATTGACTGATTGTTGACAGTGATCGTTGACAGTGATCATTGACTGATCGTTGACGGTGATCGATGACGTTGATCGTTGACGGTGATCGTTGACATTGATCGTTGACGGTGATCGTTGACATTGATCGTTGACAGTGATCGTTGACAGTGAGCGTTGATGATCAGACCTTGAAGAGGTTGATCGTCAAGTGTGTGGCGTTCTGGCGTTTAAACTCGATGTCATGTGATGATCTGTCATGTGACTTGAAGTCCTCTAAATGAAATGAAGCAGAAGGTTGCAGTATTAAACGTCTGACACAAGATGGCAGCAGTCTCTCTCATGCAGCCTTAACGAGTCTGTGTCTCTAATTAAAACTTTTGCGTTTTCAGTTTCTGAACTATCAGAAGAGCAACAAGACCATCGTGTACCGCATGATGGGCGTGGCCAACCAGGTGGACTGGGTGAGACCTCTGACCTCTGACCCTCCTCCAACAGAGATCTTTTAAGCACCAGAGAAGAAGAACTGAGCCGTCTGTCCTGTGTCCCCTTCAGTTCTACCGTCCTCTGAACGTCCGGGTCGCGCTGACCGGTCTGGAGATCTGGAGCGACCGCGATAAGATCCTGGTGGAGAAGAGTCCCACCGACACCCTCAACAACTTCCTGGAGTGGAGGACCAGAGAGCTGCTGCCACGCCTTCGCCATGACAACGCCCAGCTTGTCATGTAGGCGCTAGCCGCCGCGTCGCCCGGTAAACGCTTCAGACTGTGATCTGTCATGATTCTCACGTCTTCTGTTTGATTTCAGGAGGCTCGTTTGACGGCACCACGGTGGGGATGGCGTCTCAGTCGTCCATGTGTTCCAGAGACCGGTCAGGAGGCGTCAACGTGGTGAGTACAGACCCACATGTATCCCGTGATGAAGTTCAGAGGCCTCGACTCCCAGGGTGCATTTCACCAAGTGGAGGGCTGCAGCCAGCAGTTACACCACCAGATGTCACTAAATCCCACAAACAGGTCAGAACCGTCACAGGCGAGCCGGTCTAACTCTCCTGTCTGTCTCCTCTGTCCCCTCTGCCCCCTCTGCCCCCTCCTGTCTGTCCCCCTCCTGTCTGTCACCCTCTGTCTCCCTCCTGTCTGTCCCCTTCCTGTCTGTCACCCTCTGTCTCCCTTCTGTCTGTCTCCCTCTGTCCCCCTCTGCCCCCCTCCTGTCTGTCTCCCTCCTGTCTGTCCCCATCCTGTCTCCCGCCTGTCTGTCCCGCTCCTGTCCCCCTCCTGTCCGTCTCCCCCTCCTGTCCCCCTCATGTCTGTCTCCCTCTGTCCCCCTCTGCCCCCCTCCTGTCTGTCTCCCTCCTGTCTGTCTCCCGTCCTGTCTGTCTCCCCCTTGTCTGTCTCCCCTCCTGTCTGTCCCCTCCTGTCTGTCTCCCCTTCCTGTCTGTCCCTCTGTCTGTCTCCCCTTCCTGTCTGTCCCCCTCCTGTCTGTCTCCCCTTCCTGTCTGTCCCCCTCCTGTCTGTCTCCCCTTCCTGTCTGTCTCCCCTTCCTGTCTGTCTCCCTCCTGTCTGTCTCCCCTTCCTGTCTGTCTCCCCTTCCTGTCTGTCCCCCTCCTGTCTGTCTCCCCTTCCTGTCTGTCCCCCCCTTTGTCCCCCTCAGGACCACCTGGTCAGCGTGCTGGGCGTGGCCTCCACAGTTGCTCATGAGCTCGGTCATAACCTCGGGATGAGTCATGACACCGTGGAACGTCGCTGCTCCTGTCAGAATGAACCTCGGCTCGGAGGATGCATCATGGAGCCGTCGACCGGGTCAGTACCAGAACATGATGAGGCGGTCAGTCCGGTTTGTCCCTCTGTGACCTCTGACCCTCTGACCTCTGACCCTCAGCTTCATGCCTGGTCAGCAGTTCAGCAGCTGCAGCGCTGCAGATCTGTCGGTCAGCCTGCTGCACGGTGGAGGAATGTGTCTGTTTAACGTGCCGCAGCCGGACCGCCTGCTGGGAGGACCACGCTGTGGAAACCTGTACGTGGAGAAGGGGGAGCAGTGTGACTGCGGCCTGCTGGAGGTACTGTACACCTGTCTGTCTGCTCACCTGTCTGTCTGCTCACCTGTCTGTCTGCACACCTGTCTGTCTGCTCACCTGTCTGTCTGTACACCTGTCTGTGTGCACACCTGTCTGTCTGTACACCTATCAGTCTCAAGTCCTGTCTGTCTACTCACCTGTCTGTCTGCACACCTATCTGTCTACAGACCTGTTTGATGTCCTCAGTGGTTGTGTATTGGAGGTGTACTGGTGTTGTTCTTCCTGTTGACGTGTTGCTGTGCTCTGATTGGTCAGGAGTGTGAGGACCCGTGCTGTAACGCCTCCACCTGTCAGCTGGTTCCTGGAGCTCAGTGCTCGTCTGACGGCATCTGCTGCCACGACTGCAAGGTCCGCCTGAGGCGACAGACACTTAATCTTCATGTTAGTCTCAGGTTGAATCTAATCCTCTTCATCTTCCACAGTTTCGGGTGGCGGGGTCGGTGTGTCGCGAGCCGCTCGGAGAGTGTGACCTCCCCGAGTTCTGCACAGGCTCCTCCCCTTACTGCCCGCCCAATGTCTTCCTGCAGAACGGAGAACCCTGCGAGGACGACGCCTCCTTCTGCTACGGAGGAATCTGTGCCAGCATGCACACCCAGTGCCAGACGCTGTGGGGACCTAGTAAGACACCAGTTTATACTGGTCTAGCTACAGCTAAAACTAGTTTACTCTGAACTAAAACCAGTTTACACTGAACTAAAACCAGTTTACACTGAACTAAAACCAGTTTACACTGAACTAAAACTAGTTTACATTTAACTAAAACCAGTTTACACTGAACTAAAACTAGTTTACATTTAACTAAAACTAGTTTACATTTAACTAAAACCAGTTTACATTTAACTAAAACCAGTTTACACTGAACTAAAACTAGTTTACATTTAACTAAAACCAGTTTACACTGATCTAAAACTAGTTTACATTTAACTAAAACTAGTTTACATTTAACTAAAACCAGTTTACATTTAACTAAAACCAGTTTACACTGAACTAAAACTAGTTTACATTTAACTAAAACCAGTTTACACTGAACTAAAACTAGTTTACATTAAACTAAAACTAGTTTACATTAAACTAAAACTAGTTTACACTGAACTAAAACTAGATTACATTAAACTAAAACTAGTTTACATTTAACTAAAACTAGTTTACATTTAACTAAAACTACTTTACACTGAACTAAAACTCTTTTACACTGAACTAAAACTAGTTTACGTTGAACTAAAACCAGTTTATACTGAACTAAAACTAGTTTACATTAAACTAAAACTAGTATACATTTAACTAAAACTACTTTACATTGAACTAAAACTACTTTACATTGAACTAGTACTACTTTACATTTAACTAAAAACAGTTTATACTGAACTAAAACTACTTTACATTGAACTAAAACTAGTTTACATTAAACTAAAACTGGTATACATTTAACTAAAACCACTTTACATTGAACTAAAACTAGTTTACATTGAACTAGAACTAGTTTACATTTAACTAAAACCAGTTTACATTGAACTAAAACTAGTTTACATTGAACTAAAACTAGTTTACATTAAACTAAAACCAGTTTACACTGAACTAAAACCTGTTTACGCTGAACTAAAGCTAGTTTACATTTAACTAAAGCTAGTTGACATTGAACTAAAACTAGTTTACATTAAACTAAAACTAGTTTACATTGAACTAAAACTAGTTTACATTTAACTAAAACCAGTTTATACTGAACTAAAACTAGTTTACATTGAACTAAAACTAGTTTACATTAAACTAAAACCAGTTTACACTGAACTAAAACCTGTTTACGCTGAACTAAAGCTAGTTTACATTTAACTAAAGCTAGTTGACATTGAACTTAAACTAGTTTACATTAAACTAAAACTAGTATACATTTAACTAAAACTACTTTACATTTAACTAAAACCAGTTTACATTTAACTAAAACTAGTTTACATTTAACTTAAACCAGTTTACACTGAACTAAAACCTGTTTACGCTGAACTAAAGCTAGTTTACATTTAACTAAAACTACTTGACATTGAAGTTAAACTAGTTTACATTGAACTAAAGCTAGTTTACACTGAACTAAAACTAGTTTACATTAAATTAAAACTAGTTGACATTGAACTTAAACTAGTTTACATTGAACATTGAACTAAAACCAGTTTAAACTGGTCTGTCTGTGTTCAGATTCCACCAGCGGTCCAGCCGTCTGTTTCTCTTCCGTCAACAAACAAGGAAACAAGTTTGGAAACTGTGGTCAGCTGACCAATGGATCCTACATCCCCTGTGGAAACTCGTGAGTACACAGACAGTACACAGAGTACTCAGACAGTACACAGACTACACAGACAGGACTCAGACAGTACACAGACTACACAGTGTTTAGCAGATGATGACATCACTTCCTGTCCCTGCAGCGACGTTCACTGTGGGAGGATCCAGTGTCAGGGGAGGGCGCCCTCTGCTGGGCACCAACGCAGAGATCCTGACCACCAAGGTCCACTTCAACCACAGCGACCTGGTCTGCAGAGGAACCTTCTTCCACCTGGGAGATGATGTGTCCGACCCCGCCACTGTGGCCCAGGGAACCGCCTGCGGCCCCGGAAAGGTCAGATGGCGCCCCCCACAAGCGTGGAGAGGAAGCAGAACCAGCAGGACGATGTTCTGAATGTCTGAGTGTTTTTGTGTTTCAGGCCTGTTTGAACCAGAAGTGTCAGGGCGTGTCCGTGTTCGGGTGGGCGAATGCGCAGGAAGTGTAACGCCACGGGGTGAGTCTGTCCACGTGAAACAGAAAGTAGAGTTCAACAAACATTAGATTACATTAAATTAGACTGTTTACTTCCTGGTTTTCACAAGTTTCCTGCGGAAACGTTCAGAGGGGGAGGGACTTGTCATGGATATTGATTGGCGTTTACAGCAGCCAATAGCGAGTTTGTGTTAGCATTGCAGCTAACTATGAGCTAGCATCAGCATCTACCTTCCAAAATCACAGGAAGCACTCTACATGTGTGTTGGGTCATGTAGTTGCTGCAGTGAGCTGCTGTGTCTCGGTGTTTCAGGTGTGTAACAGTAACAAGAACTGTCACTGTGAGGTGGGCTGGGCTCCTCCTGACTGCAGGTACTCGGGTCACGGAGGCAGCGTGGACAGTGGACCGGCCCGAGCTGCTCGAGGTACTGCACGCTGACCGGCACTGTGGCTCCGTCCAGTTTCTGTGTGACTCCCGTTAACCCCGTCCTCCCCTCTCTGTTCAGAGTCCGACCCGGTCCGAGTGGCTCTGCTCGTCACCTTCCTCTTCATCCTGCCCCTCGTCCTCCTCTTCCTCGCTCTGCGCTTCCCTCGTTTCCGTCAGACGCTCTTCTGTCTGGGACCAAACAGCCCATTTCACAAAGCCCGGCAACACAACCGGTAAGACTGTGTGTGTGTGTGTGTGTGTGTGTGTGTTTATGAATGTATTCATACATTCAAATTATAATAATAAAACTTGTATGTTAATATGTTCTAATTATTTTTGCATTAATTTATTCAAAAATCATTTTTAGTCTGATAAAATTTTGATTGTATTCTTTCATAAGCCCCGCCCCCTTTTGCTCTGTGGTCCAATCACAGTTGAGCAAAGCAAGCAAGCATTTGCATGAATGTTAACAAACAGTTTCATAAAAACTAAACGAGGAGTCTGATGTGTTTTCTTACCCACAATGCAGTGTGACTCACTTTGATATGATGGGTTTGGAGCTTGACCTCGCCCACATCTCCAGGTATTGCTGGTCCTGCTGGGTCCTGCTGGGTCCTGCTGGTCCTGCTGGTCCTGCTGGGTCCTGCTGGTCCTGGTCTGTAGTCTGTCCCTGTAGAGTCAGAGAGGTGAAGCAGTTTAAATCTTCACCCCTCTGATGTGAATCTGTGACCTTTAAGCTGCACTGATCCAGACTCTGCTGGTCCTGCTGGTCTCTCATGGTCCCCCTTTATCAGAGTCCAGTATCACGATGACGTCTGTAACTCACTGAAGTTTGAACAGGTGCAGCTTAAAGTCTGTTTGGTCTTTAATTAGACTGTGATGTCACGCTGATGTCACGCTGATGTCTCTCCTCACATTAGCCGACCTTCTTCCACCAGCTGTGACGTGATGTCACGTGGTGTCACATGTCTGTCGTCACGTCCGTCAGGTGTCTTAATGTTATTGTTTATGATGTCACTTCCTGTCAGGACGCCGGTGATGGAGCGAGTCGATGGCAGGAACGGAGAGCAGGTCCGACCTCTGAGATACCACCTGAACCCACCCACCGACATCCCACTGACCCCGCCCCACAAAGAGGTAACCATAGCAACCCCACCTCCACTAACTCCACCCCACCAGCAAGACTTAGAAACGTTTGAGAAACGTTTTATCAGGTTTGTAGGTAACATTTCAGTTGTCCATCAGGAAACTAAATCACAGAGAGGTGAGGCGGATTTCATCTTGGTTTTATTGTGAAAACAGGAAGTGACACGTTGTTTGTTTTTTTTCTGCTCACATTAACACACGGCTTGTTTGACCTTTGACCTCTGTGGAAGTTCCTCTCCTGTGCATGGATCAGCTGTCACTCTGCATCTGCTTCCTGTTTTTCTCTTCTATCAGGTTCATGACAGACCTGCTCCTCCCACTAAGCCACTCCCCCCTGACCCCACCCTAAACCCCCTGCCGCAGGTAACCTCACCTGACCTCACCTGGAGGTGTTAACGTCTGTGTTCATGTGTTGGTCCTGCTAACACACACTTTGTAGTCCTGTCGGTCTGATTGTAGTTTTTGTGTCTGTGTGGTCGTCATCGTTCTCGTGTCGTCCAGTTTTGTTTGTGATGATTCAGTTTGTCTATCCAAGTCTTCACCAGTCCAAAGACTGGACGTAGTCTCCGTGGCGTCCCGCAGACTGTCCAAAGACTGGGCGTAGTCTCTGTGGCGTCCCCGCAGACTGTCCAAAGACTGGGCGTAGTCTCCGTGGCGTCCCGCAGACTGTCCAAAGACTGGACGTAGTCTCCGTGGCGCCCCGCAGACTGTCCAAAGACTGGACGTAGTCTCTGTGACGTAGCCTTTTTGGACCTGTGAAGAACTGGAGACTGACGTGGTCTGTGTGTGAACGTGACGTGTTCAGGGTTCAACATTTTGTAGGAACTTTCATGGTCCACAGAACTAAGTAGAACTCAGTAGATAAGTTGAAACAGCTCATGTGAACTATATGGACTGTCCCTTTAAACAATGACCCGGGTCAGAACCAGGACCTGGACTCTGACCTGTTCTTCTTCTTCTTCTTTTTATTTTTGCTGCTTCAAACAGCGACCTGCCCCCCCCTCCAAGCCTCTGCCCCCCGATCCCCCAAACCAGGTACAGTCACCTGCCCGAGGTGTGTCTGTCTGCAGATCATGTGGTCATGTGATCATGTCACCTGATCCTTCAAGTTTCAAATATCTAAAAACAGGAAATCATGAGTTTGTTAGGGACTATTTTCAGCGGCGGATGAATAATTAATGAATCACTGAAATGATTAATTATGAATAATCGACTAATTAATTAGCTCTCCTCGTTAGCATCAGCTGGTTTCTAACCGCTAACGTGCCAGCTAGCTGTAGTAAAGCTGCTGTGACATCAGCATGACATCAGCATGACATCAGCATGACCTGTCTGCATGACCTGTCTGCATGCAGCGCTGATCACATTTATTATTTACACACACACGTATATATGTGTGTGTGTGTGTGTGTGTGTGTGTGTGTGTTCTCTGGAGGCTGGCAGCTCACCACCTCCTACTTCCTGTTGACATCATTAAACAGGAAGTGTCTCTGAAGCTTCTCTCCTCCTCGCTAACCTTCCAGCTGCTGGTGAGTCGACCAGCTCCGCCCACCAAGCCACTCCCCCCTGACCCCGTCTCACCTGGACAGGTACACACCACCTGCACGCTAGTGGCTGTTAGCATGTAGCTCGCATGTGACGTTGGTGATCAGCTGATCGATCAGCTGATGTGATGTGATTGGTTGGACAGACACGTGGCGTGGGCCGATGTCACTTCCTGTCGATGTTTCACAGTAAGAGTCTGCTAACACACCTGTGATCGGGTCACTCGTGATGTCACGTCCTGACGTGTTTGGGACAGGAAGTGACATCAGGTCACATGTTCAGGTGTGAAGTGCTGTTCACCTGTGGTCAGGTCACCATGGTAACACCAGGTGTGAACAGGAAGCTCTTTAAACCACTGAAAGACTTTTAATTTGAAACACAGGAAGTGTTGAGTTCAAAGCGGTCAGGAAATTTGTGCGTTTCAGTCGAGTGATTCTTTTTTTCCCATGATCCTCTGCTCAGGTCCCAGCTCCATCCAGGCCCGTCGTTCCCATCAAGCCCGGGTCCTGGCCCGCCGGCCCCCTTCCCCTCACCCCGCCTACACCGCCAACAGCAAACCGCCACAACACGGCACCGTCGCACCTGCAGGTGGACCGCACAGGTACGCAGATAGCCCAGAGGGGCGGGCGTTTGTGTTGCTCAGAGGTTGTTTAAAGGTTCTCTGTGACGATTACAGCCCCCTCGCCTTACCCACTTCCTGAAGGAGGAGCTCAGATGTCAGCCAATCAGATTCATTCTAAAGATACATGCATAGACACACCCCCATTGACCATATAAGGAAACAGGTTCACGCAAATGCATTAAATGATGTAATACAGGTAAATTTAATAGACTGAAGCTGGTCAACAGATATTATATGTACTTTCCTGTCCACAGACGACCTCCGGCTCCGCCCATCCGACCCACAATCCCTCAGAAAGTCGCCTCGTCACCGCTGTGACCTCACTGTGGCCCGATGATGCGTTCACTGACCCCTGTGAAAACTACAATGATGAAGATGTTGTTAACTTCATTACCCAGAGTGCACTCTGTCTCTCAGACTGTAAATAAACGTTCAGTGCCTTCCTCAGCAGGGTGCTCGGGAATCGAACCCCCGACCCAGTGATGTCACGCTACAGCATTACAGCACCCCCTGGAGCCGGCAGGGCGTTCAGTGCCTTCTCAAAGACCCTGAGACGGGGATCAAACTGTGGTGGACCGGCCTCGGGGGCCACACTGTGGCCCAGGGGCCACACTGTGGTCCCTCTGGATGTTTTTTATCAGTGTTGGAAGTTGAAGGATTTTCATCACCGCTGCAGTCGCACTAAAACTTCTGATGGATATTTATTGATCAGACTGAAGACGTCATGACGTCATCACATTATTGGAGGTGAGGAACGTTCAAACGTGACACCAAAGACGAGCCGATGAGCCGGGTCGGACATGAAGTCATAAATATGGAGTCGATCGATGATCATTATGAGGAACTCAGACATCACCTGGAGACACGAGGTTTCCACTGGACACAGCTGTGGAGTAACTAAAGTAATCCAGATTACATTTGTACTTCAGTACTTAGTTACTTTCTTTAAAAGAATCATCAAAATGACCCGCCCACAGGAAGTGATGTCACTCCTGCTCGTGCTGTTTTCACCGACGATCCTTAAAGACTCTGAGCGGAGTCTGATCACTCAGGAGGACTGGTTGACTGGTTGGTTGACTGACTGGTTGGTTGACTGACTGGTTGCTTGGTTGACTGCCTGGTTGCTTGGTTGACTGGTTGCTTGGTGTTAAGCGTCTCATTGTGTTCATGTTGCTGCTCAGAGAATCTGAATAAATCTGTTTCTACATTTTCTGACGTTTGTTTCATTCAAATATTTCAGATAATTACTGACATCAAAACCTGGACGTAGTCTCTGTGACTGTCACAGACTGTCTAAAACCTGGACGTAGTCTCTGTGACTGTCACAGACTGTCTAAAACCTGGACGTAGTCTCTGTGACTGTCACAGACTGTCTAAAACCTGGACGTAGTCTCTGTGACTGTCACAGACTGTCGTAGTCTCTGTGACTGTCACAGACTGTCTAAAACCTGGACGTAGTCTCTGTGACTGTCACAGACTGTCGTAGTCTCTGTGACTATCACAGACTGTCTAAAACCTGGACGTAGTCTCTGTGACTGTCACAGACTGTCTAAAACCTGGACGTAGTCTCTGTGACTGTCACAGACTGTCTAAAACCTGGACGTAGTCTCTGTGACTGTCACAGACTGTCGTAGTCTCTGTGACTGTCACAGACTGTCTAAAACCTGGACGTAGTCTCTGTGACTGTCACAGACTGTCGTAGTCTCTGTGACTATCACAGACTGTCTAAAACCTGGACGTAGTCTCTGTGACTGTCACAGACTGTCTAAAACCTGGCGTAGTCTCTGTGACTGTCACAGACTGTCTAAAACCTGGACGTAGTCTCTGTGACTGTCACAGACTGTCGTAGTCTCTGTGACTGTCACAGACTGTCGTAGTCTCTGTGACTGTCACAGACTGTCTAAAACCTGGACGTAGTCTCTGTGACTGTCACAGACTGTCGTAGTCTCTGTGACTATCACAGACTGTCTAAAACCTGGACGTAGTCTCTGTGACTGTCACAGACTGTCTAAAACCTGGACGTAGTCTCTGTGACTGTCACAGACTGTCTAAAACCTGGACGTAGTCTCTGTGACTGTCACAGACTGTCGTAGTCTCTGTGACTGTCACAGACTGTCTAAAACCTGGACGTAGTCTCTGTGACTGTCACAGACTGTCGTAGTCTCTGTGACTATCACAGACTGTCTAAAACCTGGACGTAGTCTCTGTGACTGTCACAGACTGTCTAAAACCTGGACGTAGTCTCTGTGACTGTCACAGACTGTCTAAAACCTGACGTAGTCTCTGTGACTGTCACAGACTGTCGTAGTCTCTGTGACTGTCACAGACTGTCTAAAACCTGACGTAGTCTCTGTGACTGTCACAGACTGTCTAAAACCTGGAAGTAGTCTCTGTGACTGTCAGACTGTCTAAAACCTGGACGTAGTCTCTGTGACTATCGCAGACTGTCTAAAATCTGGACGTAGTCTCTGTGACTGTCGCAGACTGTCTAAAACCTGGACGTAGTCTCTGTGACTGTCACAGACTGTCTAAAATCTGGACGTAGTCTCTGTGACGTCCAGCCAAGTCCGACATATTAATTCATTAATAAATAAATTCATGATTGACTTTTTATTTATAGATAAATTAAATAAGATTAAATATTAAGTCCAGAAGATTACAGAGTGGATCTAGTCTGGATCTGGTCTGGATCTGGATCTGGTCTGGTCTGGATCAAGTCTAGTCTGGTCTGGATCAAGTCTAGTCTGGTCTGGATCTGGTCTCCTGGTCCAGCTCTTGGTGGGGGCGTGGTCAGTGAGTACTGGGCGTGGCAACCGTGCGTAAGCCCCGCCCCCAGTGTGAGCTGCAGCATAAAGCTCTGTCAGCGCTGCTGGGTGGTCACATGACAGGCAGGCTGCAGATCAGCATGTTGGGTTTGTTGAACAGCACCGAGAAGAACACGACCAGAGCTCAGGACTGGACTGAGGTCAGTACTTCAAGTATCTGTTACAATACTGTTACTGCTGGATTACAGTTACTGACTACATGTGTTCATGATGTTTGATGGACTACTCAGTTACTTTACAGCGGTGTTGAAGTACAAGTACAATCCACATTACTCTGTTACTGTGTACTTTTAATGTCAATGCAGTAGCATGAGCAGCAGACTGCTGTTCAGCTGTTACAGCAACTTTATGTGGTGATGCAACTGGTACATGTTAAAGCAACTTTATGTGTTGATGCAACTGGTACATGTTAAAGCAACCTTATGTGTTGATGCAACTGGTACATGTTAAAGCAACTTTATGTGTTGATGCAACTGGTACATGTTAAAGCAACTTTATGTGTTGATGCAACTGGTACATGCTAAATCAACTTTATGTGTTGTAGCAACACGTACATGTGTTAAAGCAACTTTATGTGTTGATGCAACTTGTCGACATGAAGCTGCCTTCACGTTGCTGAGTGCTTTACTTTGACGCTGGTGAATGGACTGAAGGAAGTTGAAGCGGTTCGTTAGTTTCCAGCTGCAGAAACTTTGAAACAAACGTTGAAGCGGTTTCAGTCGCGTCTCCTTCTTCTTCTTTCAGACTCCACTCTTCTTCTTCTCTTCTCTTTTCTAACACTTTCACTCTCTGATGCTGAACTCATCAAACATTCACTAAAGCACCAAATGTGGATTCATCCGCTGCTGAAAATAGTCCCTAATAAATACAGCATGGGAGCAACGAGCCGCAGACAGGAAGTGAGACAGAGTTAAGAGACGGACCGACATGTTGCAGGTTTGACTGTGAACAAAGACTCCGATGTGTTTGATCGTCGTCTTTCATCGTGCTTCTACTTTGGACTGGCCTCATTTATTTGATCTCACTTCCTGTTACTTCATTTGTTTTCACTTCCTTTATTTTGAAACTTCGTGTGTGTGTGTGTGTGTGTGTGTGTGTGGTGTATGAGGTGGTCAGGTGGATCCAGCTGCTCATGGCTCTGCTCAGGTCAGTCACTTCCTGATGTTTAAACTGTGACCTCATCTCCTCATCATCAGGCTCAGCCAATCACAGCTCACGCTACCAGAAACAAACTGATGACGTGGAAACATCCAAACTTTATATTATATTATATATTTGTATTTATATAGAAAGGCCACCCTCCTGTCCACTCATAGAGAAACATATTAGCAAGTTATGGCAAAGATATATGATGAATCAGCAACGGGAACTTCATGATGATCTGCAGGACGCTGGATGGCACAGTTCCAAACAGTTTGGACTCTGTGTGTGAACGCAGCTCCACAGTCAACAACAGAACACACACAATGATCAGAGTGTGACATCACGTCAACACGTATGTTCATATTCACACGCTCTCTCTGCAGGCTGATCACACTGTTTAAACACATTCATGTTTTCTGGTTGTGAATGACTGAACGGTGCGCTGATTTTTGGTCGCTGCCGCAAGGAATTGTGGGACGCATTATCTCCTTTCCTTTCGCAAAGGATGCTCTGTGTATCCTATGCTAAAGGAGATAATAAAGGAAGCATTGAAGCTCCTTTCCTGAACAGTTAGAGGATTCAAACCGCTCTTATCATGGCGGACACGTTCTTCATGAGCTTCTATTGGACTCGAAGATTTCTGAAGTTTTCTTACTGACAAAGCAAACATGAAAACATCCTGTCAAGACGTCACACTTTAACTTCAGCTGCTCTGCAGAGGTCAGAGGTCACTGCACACAGACCATAGAAGAAGAATAGTTTCTTTCAGGATGAAATAATCTGATTACAGTTGTTTTTTATGTGTTTTGATATACAAACATTCATGATGTCTCATGATGTTCTCAGTGTTCTGGGTTCAGGCTCCATCATCGTCTGTGTGATGTCACAGAGACTCAGCCGGACGCCCGAGGTCAGTGACTCATGTTAGTATGTACACACATGTTAGTGTGTACACACATGTTAGTGTGTACACACATGTTAGTGTGTACACACATGTTAACCTGATGATCGTCTCTCTGCAGCTGCAGCCTCTGTTGCTGCTCAGTGTGTCTGACCTGCTGCTTGCTCTCTGCTGGCTGATCGGAGCTGCTCTGTTCTCTCAGCGCTGCAGCAGCCTCAACACACACTGTTACCACCTGCACACCATCGAACAGGTAACACAGCACCTCCAACACCTCCAACACCTCCAACACCTGCAACACCTGCAACACCTCCAACACCTGCAACACCTCCAACACCTGCAACACCTCCAACACCTGCAACACCTGCAACACCTCCAACACCTGCAACACCTGCAACACCTCCAACACCTGCAACACCTCCAACACCTGCAACACCTCCAACACCAGCAACACCTGCAACACCTCCAACACCTGCAACACCTGCAACACCTGCAACACCTCCAACACCTCCAACACCTGCAACACCTCCAACACCTGCAACACCTCCAACACCTGCAACACCTGCAACACCTCCAACACCTCCAACACCTGCAACACCTCCAACACCTCCAACACCTGCAACACCTGCAACACCTCCAACACCTCCAACACCTGCAACACCTCCAACACCCGCAACACCTCCAACACCTCCAACACCTCCAACACCTCCAACACCTGCAACACCTGCAACATGAGCAGCACCTCATATATCTGAAATACTTCTTCTTCTTCTGTGGTGTTTTTATGATTGTTGGGGAAACTTTGGTGTTTTTTCACAAACACTGGAAAATTTCATGTCGTCACCACAACAAACATGTTTCCTTAAAAATGAACCAAAATGAGGAACCTGACCCAGAGACTCATTCACCACTGGAAACTCTTAGCTTCCTCCTGAGAAATGCAGAACCGACGTCCAGGTTTTAGACAGTCTGCGGGGACGTCACAGAGACTATGTCCAGTCTTTAGACAGTGCGGGGGCAGTTTGTCTTTGACCAATAGATCTGGTCCTGAACTGGGTCAACAGAGCAGCAGAACCAGGACAGTCCACAGACTGGACGTAAACACAACAAACATTCCTGACCTACATTTATTGTTCGTGTTGAGGTCAGCTGACGGAGGTTCACGGTTCACACAGTGATACAAAGACTCACTGATGACAGGAAATGTTCTTGTTGTCAGATGCTCTACATGGCCTCCTTCTTCTACACACTGAACTATGTGAGGAGGCTGTACTCAGGGATCAGACAGACGCTCTACAGCTGCAGCAACGGACACTCTGAACAGGTACAAACAGCAGCATGGCCGTCCACCTCTCAGCACCTGCAACACTCACTGCTACACAAACTCTGAATACAGGTACAGCTGTTAGAACACATGCTCAGAGTAACGATCTGTTTGATTGGTTCATCATCCTTTGGATCACTCTGTTGCCAAGCAACACATCAACACTTCCTGTTAGCTACTTTGTGTCAGTCTACACGTTAGCACAGGCTAGCTATAAATAACGTTGGTCTAACATTAAAGTAACGCTGGTCTAACATTAAAATAACGTTGGTCTAACATTAAAGTAACGCTGGTCTAACATTAAAATAACGTTGGTCTAACATTAAAGTAACGCTGGTCTAACATTAAAGTAACGCTGGTCTAACATTAAAATAACGCTGGTCTAACATTAAAGTAACGCTGGTCTAACATTAAAATAACGCTGGTCTAACATTAAAGTAACGCTGGTCTAACATTAAAATAACGCTGGTCTAACATTAAAGTAACGCTGGTCTAACATTAAAGTAACGCTGGTCTAACATTAAAATAACGCTGGTCTAACATTAAAATAACGCTGGTCTAATATTAAAGTAACGCTGGTTTGTGTGATCTCAGTTTTCTGACAGACTGACTCGGCTGACAGAATCAGTGCAGCGCTCTCGTGGTGAGTTCAAAGTGTCGAGTAACATGAAGCATGACGTTTAGCACACGTGTGACGTTTAGCACACGTGTGCTGACTGATGTTTGATGTGCTGTGTGCAGTCTGTTTCCTGTGCTGCTCATGACGCCTGTGTTCATACAAGGACACATCAGCCAATGTCAAGCCAACTTCAGTGAGCCGTACAGGTGAGGAGACGTTCACACACTGCCAGACGCTCCACACGACACGTGTGTGTTTTGTATGTTTGACCCTCGCTGTGCACCGTACTGAACCAGGTGTCTGCTGATGCACACCGGAGCACTCTATTTCACCTCTGAGCAGTACCAGCCAATCAGAGCCTGCAGACTGCTGCACACCTACTGCATCGCCATCTTCCTCGCCACCTTCTTCTTCACACTGCTCAGCATCATAGTGAGTGACACCACGTGTGTGTGTGTGTGTGTGTGTGTGCGCAGCACTTCCTGTTGTTGATCCAAAGTGACCTCACGTTGTGTGGCTCCTCTCTCAGGTGCTCATGGTAAAAGCTCGTCGTATTCACAGGCGGGTTGTGACATCACACGGTTACCTGGGCAACCAGCAGCGGGTGTCCTTCCGTGTGATGGACCGGCGGATGCTCCTGTACCCGCTGATCTTCGTCATCTGCTGGGGTCCAGGTTGGTTTCTTCATCCTGATTCAAATCACCATGGTAACAGATGAAGATGTGTCAGTGTGTGTGAGGATGTGTGTGTCGTCTCCTCAGCGGTGGCTCTGGCATTTCTTCGTTTGGTCAAACCTTCAGCAGGTCAGGGCGAGGCCGGCGGCGTCCTCTACATATCACAGGTCAAGCTTTATTTATTTACACAATAACTTTATTCATAAAACTCGTTGACAGCAGCATCGTCCTGTTTTCTGTCTCTCTGACTCGAGTGTGTCGTCTGTCCTCAGGCGTTCACCTCGGCCTCTCAGGGTTTCCTCAACTGTCTCGTGTACGGATGGACCCGTGAACGCGTCCGGCGAGCCGGCCTGAGGGTTTTATCTCGAGACGTGGACACTCAGACGCCTCTGCTGAGGTCACAGAGGAACAGAAGCTACCAAACTCTGCGCACCGTCGGCTGAAAGAAAGACGACACGACGAACTGTAAAAACTGAGCAGGTGTTTTCTGTCATCGCAGCAAAGAGTCAAGAGGAAAGTTTGAACTGTGACTTTAACTGAGAGGGAAAACACCGCCGTGATGTCTCTGGAGAGGATGAAGACTTCCAGCTCTGGTCATGAACCACTGAGGCGAGAAAAAGGGAAGAAGACGAAGGAGGGGAGTTCACGACAAGAGGAAGAGTGACGGAGGAAACAGGATTTGAAAGAGACATCACAGGTGGTTCAAAGTGCAGCAGAGGACAAGCACCTCAAAAAGACTCCAGATATGAACATGAACATGAAAAGTGACCAAACATTTGATACACTGTGGTGACTGTGTTCAGCTGTACTCGAGTATTTGTTCTGATTACATTACTTCTGATCAAAAACAGCTAATATTACTGACTAGTCCAACAGCAGTCAGCCCAGCTCGGCGTCTGTCTTTCAGCCTTTTATTTCACCAAGCTCTCACCAACCACTAAAAGTCAGTCCCAGATTTACTCTTGTCCGCGGCTTCTTGCTCGCTCACTCTCTCCTTTTCTCTTCTTAGCTTCCTCCGTCAGCGTCCTCTTCACTCTCTTCTCCTCTGCCATTATGTCCATAGAAGCTGCTGAGTTACTTTGCCTGATCGCCCAGCTCCTGTTCTGGCATGACACCAGCTCCACCCTGAGCTAACAAACTGAGCTAACATTAGCTAATAAACTGAGCTAACAGCAGCTAACAAACTGAGCTAACATGAGCTAACAGCAGCTACAGTTGTCAGCAGCAATCTCCATAAAAAATGATCCAGTTTCACCAAAATCAGTGAAATAGTTGGTGGTGTGTGACTTAGTGCCGTAAAGCGTTACGTACTTCTCCCGACCCGGAGCCCAAAGTTACATAGTGTGAGAACAGACATACGAATGACAGAGACACCGTTCACCTGATCACAGGTCAGTGCGGATCAACAGGAGGTCACAGACGTCAGTTTATTAAAGTTACATCAATGTTGCTTCAATAGTTTAAACAGGAAGTTGGTCAACAGATTTGGGACAACACACATTCAGCTGCTCTTCTGATTAGTCAGTGTGACGTTCGAGTAACAGAGACTCTCAGACAGCAGTTCTGTTTTGACTCGACGAGTTCACTGAAGCCGTTCAAACGTCTGGATCTTCAGATATGATGAGCAGCTGATGGTGCTCCAATGAATCTGTGACCTCTCAGTGTGCCGTCCCGCGTTGCTGCTGATCAGCCATGCAGAAACTCAGTGAGGCGCTACGATCACGTGCGCGCCTGACGCCTGACGCCAGAGCCCGGGCTCATTGTGTGATGAGCCGGCTCTGCTCGGCCCGTTTCACCAGAATCTGCAGAAGATCATAAAGTGTCGGCAGTACGTAACATCAGAGACGTGAACGTGATGACTCATCATTAGTTTCACTGTTCATCTGAAAATGGAATCAATGAATTTAACATTATTAATAAATAATATTAATAAATGTTACATTCATATAAACCAGTTTGAACCGGTTTCAGAGTGTAACCTCGCTCAAGTAATGTAATCAGAATACATTATAATACTCGAGTACAGCTGAACATATTTACCAATGATCAAAAAACTAGTGAGTTAACTTTCAGCGTCCTCTTCACTCTCTTCTCCTCTGCCATCACGTCCACACAGGCTGCTGAGCCCGGTTACACTGCCCGCTGGCCCAGCTCTGGTTCTGGTCCACAGAGGTTAAACACTGCTCATTATCTGATCAGAAGCTTTGACTTCAGACGTGGACTCACGTGTTCTGCTGTGACATTGTGTGATCACGTTCTAAAGGTCGCAGTGTCGTGACATAATCGTGTCATCACGAATGATTACTCGCCTACAAGCAGCCGTCTGTTCTCCTGATGGGAGAGAGGACGACAGAACAAACAGGACGAGGACAGACAGGGTTCGTCTTTGTCCTCACTGTGGTGACGACGTGTCCTCCACGGTGCCAACAGACAAAACGTGTTTACTGTGTGTTTTTACCGTACACATGTTTAATTAGAACATGAAACATTAAACTGATTCAAAGTTTTCACCTTTAACTGCTGTCTTATTTCAGTTTGAGTGATTTACCACGTCACAGAGACCACGTCCAGGTTTTAGACAGTCTGCGGGGACGTCACAGAGACTACGTCCAGGTTTTAGACAGTCTGCGGGCGTCACGGAGACTACGTCCAGGTTTTAGACAGTCTGCGGGACGCCACGGAGACTACGTCAGGTTTTAGACAGTCTGCGGGACGCCACGGAGACTACGTCCAGGTTTTAGACAGTCTGCGGGACGCCACGGAGACTACGTCCAGGTTTTAGACAGTCTGCGGGACGCCACGGAGACTACGTCCAGGTTTTAGACAGTCTGCGGGGACGTCACAGAGACTACGTCCAGGTTTTAGACAGTCTGCGGGGACGTCACAGAGACTACGCCCAGGTTTTAGACAGTTTGCGCGTCACGGAGACTACGTCCAGGTTTTAGACAGTCTGCGGGGCGCCACGGAGACTACGCCCAGGTTTTAGACAGTCTGCGGGACGTCACAGAGACTACGTATAAAACAGATGACAGTTAATTAACAAACAGTTTAAATGTGGACTGTCCCTTTATCTCGACTGTAGCGCCCTCCAGTGGAACAAAAAGCACATGACACCATGTATCATTGATCTATTATGTGATCAGATGAACTTCCACCTTTCACAGAGCACTTCACTGATTCATCATTCGAATAGACGCCCAGTGACAGTTATCGAACAGGAAATCGTAGTCGGAGCCTCCGGTCGCCACAAAGTCACCAACCGTCTTCCTCCCCTGGAAATCTCCGACTTTGACGACCTGCAGAGAGAAACAAACACAAAGCAGCAGAGTCTGATCACCCGATAACGTGTCCTGTCATGATGCGAATATATTTCTGACTAAACGTGAAGATTTACCCTCCAGTCTGAGGTCATGTGTCGAGCGCTGGTCACCACCGTCTGAGAGGAGATGCCGTAGTTGTTTCCTTTATGGATGAGCCAGCGAGAGCCGTCACCCAGCGTCACTCTGACAAACACACAGTACAGATGTGAAGGCGTTCCTCAGGGTTCTCCATGAGGACTCCTTTGGTTCTGTTGGTTCTGATGACTCACCTGACTCCAGAGTGGCTGACAGCACAAAGGACGTCCCCTTCAACGGCCTCTTCATCCTCTCAGCCTCGAACACTGGAGAGTTGTAGAGCATGCGGAGGACAGATCGTAGCTGTGGTTGGAAGATCTACACATACTTCACTGGGACACACTGAGCTTTAAGTAAAAGTACTTAGTTACATTTCACCACTGGATTACTAAATGTGAACTATCTTACCGCCCCCGGACGAGGACTGCACGGTGAGAGCGAGCAGAGTCAGAGTCGGAGCGCAGATGAGCATTCTGAAGGCGGACATGTTGGATTACAGTCGGGTTTGTTGTGTCAGTGAGACGTTCAGGGACGTTTGATAGAGTCCGGACACGCCGCTCAGTTTGGACACAGCTCTTGTTTGTGCTGGTTAATTAAAAACATCAGTGTTACTTCCACAAAACTCCGATTTCATCAAACAGGAGAGTCCAACAACGTTCAGTAACAACAATGTCCACAACTCTGAAGCATTCTGGGAAAACTTTGTGTTGTAATGTTCAGACTGATAACAAGCTGAACGCGTTAACGTGTCCGTCATGAGCAGAGCTGTAAGGAAAGGAGCTTCAGCGCTTCCTTTCCTATCTCCTTCAGAGGATACACCGGACCAACCTTTACCAAAGGAAAGGAGATAATGCCGTCCCACAATTCAAAGCGGCAACAACAGAAAGTACTGAGTCACTGAGAAGCAACAAAGTTCATGAGCAGAGCGTGTGAATATGAACATACGTGATGCCGTCATGACGTGTTCTGTTGTCTGTGGAGCTGCGTTCACACCTCCTTCACCTCTCCTCATCACCTCTGCTCTCCTCTCCTCTCCTCTCAGCTGGTGCCGGTTCTGGAGGGGCTGCTGAAGGCCCGTCTAAAGGGTGGAACATGCATATTATCAGATGATGGACAAAATTCAGGCTTTCAGTCGCATATGGGCTGTTGGGGGTGTGTTGTGCTCTGTGGGGGAAGATGGGGAGCTCATTGTTAACTTTGGAGGGTTTTGGTGGTTTTGACCTGAACTGATGATGTGAACTGACCTGGTTTCTCCTTGGGACTGTTTAATAAAGAAAACCAAACCTCCCCTCTCCTCTCCTCTCCTCTCCTCTCCTCTCCTCTCCTCTCCTCTCCCCTCTCCTCTCCTCTCCTCTCCTCTCCTCTCCTCTCCTCTGTTTAACCTCGGTGGCGTTGTCAGCAACATTTTAGCTTCACTCATGTATTTATAGTTTAAATTCGTTAGCCACCGTGACAGATGCTAACTATTGATGTAGATGAGTTAGCTAGTTAACTAGCATTTTACTGATATAAGCTAACTCTTATTTGTTGCTTTGGTCTGTGAATCTTTTCAACACAGACGAGCTAACGCGTAGCTAACATGTAGCATATCTAAGCAAAGAGGTGACTTTTAAAGAATAAATGAGTAACAGATCAATGTTTTCATTGTTTATTATCATTACTTACACGTTCAGTCAAACAGATTCATGTTGTGTTATTGGATGTTCATCAGGACACTGAAGCCTCTCACAGCTTCTGTTGTTTAATAAAAGCGTTGACACAATGTCTGAGCACATTTTGAGGATTTATTATCAGTGTTTT
Organism: Miichthys miiuy; assembly: GCA_036365135.1. Lineage (NCBI taxonomy): Eukaryota > Metazoa > Chordata > Actinopteri > Sciaenidae > Miichthys > Miichthys miiuy. The sequence continues at coordinate 30,105,766 of CM071605.1, read as the reverse complement.
ACGTCACAATCATTCAACATCTGTTCACTGACAGGCGTCCACGGGAGAGCATTATTTCCACCAACAACTGACTCCTTGCAGAGCTCCTCCCTGCACCATCCACACCCCCATCCCCACCAGCAGGAGGACCTTTGCCGCCAGAGACACAGACAGGAGGAGCAGGAGAGGGGTGGAGGCTCCGGTCACAGCCAGCCGGGGTCGCGGGGCCACGATGTACAGGGTGGACTGCTCCTTCCCCAGCGGGTTGGAGGCGCTGCAGGTGTACTGCTGGCCCGGCTCCACATCTCTCAGCTGGCTGACGGTGTGGTAGTGACCCACGGCGCCCTGAGCCAGAGGACCGACCGGAGAACCCTCCAGCAGGTCGTCCGGCCCGAGCCACTGGACGTCAGGAAGTGGCGAACCCTGGACCTGACACACAGCTCTGTAGCCGGACTGCTCACTGCCCTCCACTGACAGAGCCAGGACCTTTGGAGGAGCTGCAGCACAGACAGGAAGAGAAACCACATGAGTAAAAACCAGCGCCGCCCCCTGGTGGCATGATGTAACTTTAACCTGTGATCAGGTGAACGGTGTCTCTGTCATTCGTACGTCTGTTCTCACACTAACTTTGGGCTCCGGGTCGGGAGAAGTACGTAACGCTTTACGGCACTAAGTCACACACCACCAACTATTTCACTGATTCTGGTGAAACTGGATCATATTTTATGGAGGAAATGTTTTCTGGTTTTCCCTCTGATGTCCTCGGCTGCTCCGCCTCAACTCTGTGATTTATGTATGTAGCTAACCGCTAATTGGCTGCTGCTAACTGAATCTTCCGTTAGCATGCTAACAGAACCGGGCTCAGCAGCCGGACCGGACCGGGTTGGAGCACAGCCTCTGAGACCAACAGGGACTAACGTTACAGTACCGAGAAGATTTACAGACTTTAGGATGGAAACACTGATAAATAGCAGGAGAGCTAAAGCTAATATAATAAAGCTAATACAGTTAACAGGATCCAGTTGGATCAGAACTAGTGCTAATGTAGCTAACTGCTAACATAAGTTAATGTTATGGACCTTGCTAGTTTGGGGAAAAGGCTAACATAGCTAACTGATAATATAAGCTTATGTTGTAGATTTAGCTAGTTTTGAGAGATAGCTAATGTAGCTAACTGCTAACATTAGTTATTTTAGTTAGCTTGGATGTAAAGCTAACATTAGCTAATGTTATGAACTTAAATAGTTTTTTCCTCCGTGTTAACTCACTGCTAACATTAGCTGCCATTACTTGATGTAAAGATTGATAAGTAGTGAAGCGCTAACTGTGGTTAGCTCAGTCAGCCGTGTAGCTAACTGAACTGACTCAGCCCAGGATGCCAGGAGCCAAACCCGGCAAGAAAACCACCTCGGTAGGCTGCTGTGTTCACTGTTAGACTGGACACTGCTGGTTCAGAGGTTCTGTTGCTGTGTTCACTGGAAGATAGACGCTGATGCTAGCTCGTACGCACTCTCGCTATTGGCTACTGACTGTTCTTACAGGAAACACGTAAAAATGAGGAAGTGAACAGAACTCTACTTCCTGTTTGATGGAGACTTTAAGTCTTTGAGTTTTAACTGAAGTGAAATTCAAGTTTCATTTTTTTACCTTCCACTCTCAGTCTGGTTCCCATCTTGTCCTCGAAGCTGACATGTTCTCGTCCCTGAACCTCCACTCGGCAGTAGTAGCGTCCGTTGTCCTGCAGGGCGGCACTGTTGATCCGCAGTGACAGGTCATGCTCCCTTGGGTTTCCCTCCAGTCGGTAGCGCTGGTCCTGTTGAGGTCCCGGTTCGCAGGTGGGGGCCCCTGGCCGGCTGGTGCAGCGGTACAGGACGGTGGCGCCCTGACCGTGGCCCAGACGCCACAGCACCTGCAGCAAGGAATGCTGGGAGTGCTGTGGGTGGCTGAAGGTGCAGGGCAGCACCACCGGGTAGCCCTCGATGGCTCGCACCTCCGATTGGACGTTCATGGACCAGCCGTCATCTCCGGAGCCGAGCGCTGCTGGGGAAGAAGAGCATGGACGGGTTACAGTTTGATGTCCAATGAGTCCCCCGGACTATCGTGGTGTTTGAGACGAGCTGTGACAGATCGTAAACAGGAGAAAGGATCGACCGACGTCACATCAAAACACTTTTCAGACTTTTCTCTGTCGCAGACAAAATTTCTGTTTTGTATAAAATCCTGAAAGTTCTGTTCGAGTTGCGTCACGCTCAGTCGTCTCGATGGTTTGGTGTCATTGTGTGACGTCCAATCTGAAGTCTGAAGAAGACGAGCGAGGAACGCCTGGACAGATCTTTAAAGACGTCCTGTTTCCTGTGTTCTGTCCACGTTTTACAGACGTGACGACAAAGAGACACAGAACCAAGACTCCAACCGGACCTGTTCACGTTCACTCTTCAGTCTGTAAACTCTGTGACAAACTGTCTTCACGTGTCAGACTTTACAAAACGCCATCAGGACGTTCCTGTGACGACGTGCCGGATCCTGAACATACTCCAAGTGAAGTCTGAGTACTATCAGCTAAATGTAGTTAAAGTACTTGTACTGCGATGACGACTTCTGAGATGTTAAAAATGAATCCAAATGAACTGAACTGAAATACAAGGAAATCTTCAGAAAACCTTCAGGAAACATCCAGAAAACATCCAGAAAACTTTCAGGAAACATCCAGAAAACACTCTAACAACCTATTTCACTGATCATTCAATATTGAAGTTAGTTTGACTGAAGAACAACAAAGAGAGGGTGTGTGTGTGTGTGTGTGTGTGTGAGAGAGAGAGAGAGC